>JAOVYW010073472.1:0-19953 GCA_025775045.1 Hiodon tergisus
CCACTGAAGGGAAATGTTAATGCCTCAGCTTACCAAGACATTTTGGAAAATTCTATGCTTCCAACTTTGTGGAAACAAAAGAGTTTGGGGAAGGCCCTTTTCTGTTCTAGCTTGACTGTGCCCCAGTGCACAAAGCAAGGTCCATAAAGTCATGGTTGGATGAGTTTGGTGTGGAAGAACTTGACTGGACCGCACAGAGCCCTGACCTCAACCCTATCGAACACCTTTGGGATGAACTAGAACATAGATTGCGAGCCAGGTCCTCTCGTCCAACATCAGTATCTGACCTCACGAATGCTCTTCTGGAAGAATTCTAAAATCTTGTAGAAAACCTTCCCAGAAGAGTGGAAGCTGTTATAACTGCAAAGGGGGGACCAACTCGATATTAATTCCTGTGGGTTTAGAATTGGATGTCATAAAAGCTCCTGTAGGGTGTCCCAATACTTTTGTCCAGATAGCGTATATTTCACATATAAGCGTATAATGCCGTATATATTAGCTTATTGGAAAGAAGATAAATTCATCTTTAATTGAAGATCAGTTTGATCTGGGCACCACCTCTAAAAAATTTAACATTTAAAGAGTTTACATTGAATTTCGACAATTATCTCCAGCATTCTTTCACCCACATTTTTGGCTATGTCAAGGGACAGCTTTCTACTACGTTACGATTGTATTTGTTTTAAGCTAGATGTCTGCAGAAGATAGTTAGAGAAATTAAATAGGGAGAGGCTATTTTTCTCAGTGCATCTGGATGAAATAAAATACTGCTGCTCAGAACATGCTCTGTGAATGCTTGGGTTCAGTTAGCTTTCTATTTATTTTTATATTTCTTTTCTATTTCTTTCTATATCTAGAGGTCCAGTTATTCTGGAGTTCGGTGGCTGAGCCCAAAAGGGATAGTCTTCTATTGGCCATTCTACTTAAGAGTCAGATGTGGCTCTGGCTTTGATTATATTTTCTGATTAAGAGTTTGTGTAATTTGTAACCTTGAACTGTAAACCAAAGAGTGGTCAAGAATCATTACAATAACATTGTCATCAATGGGAAAGAGAACCATGGGAAAGAGAACCATGGTAAACCACTGAATGGTACAGAGTCCATTATTTGTCATTTATTATTGTAATTAAAATAATGCGGTTTTCATGTTGCAGTATTTGACTTCAAAATTCTCTTTAGAAATAATATCAAATGGAACACTTATGATCTAGCAATTACAATTTTACCTGTGACTGAAAATAAATCATTAATTTGGGAACTCCCAAAAAAACTGCTGACCATGAAAATGTTTTGATCTGTTTCGTGCAATGCTTTGAGATGTGTCTGGTGGTGTTTCAGGGGTAGGACCATCTTGGACAGCTGCCCGTACTTTACCATTGCGGCCTATCACTGGTACCCCACTCAGATAAACGGCCACTCCTTCACAGGGAAGAACTCTGACTCCTTCCGGCTGCCCGAGTCACTGCTGCCGGTGCCGGCTCTGCCGCCAGGCAGCATTTCCCCATCCGTTTGTCAGAAGGTGCACTTCACTGAGTACAGCACGGAGCACTGGTTTCTCCGCACCGCCAAGCCCGCCTCCCTCAATGACAAGGCAAGCATCAATCAAAGAATGATGTGTGGCGTTATGGGGATTGTGGAGTAATAGTAAAGTTTTTTGGGGTAACACTCAACAGCAGGAACAAGGTAGCAGGTGGGGCTAACATTCAAAGGATACCAGTCTAATGTTTCCCCTTGCAGGTGTTTTCAGTCAGCCTCAAGGGCCGCAGTTCTCGCCCCCTTGCCAGCAACAATGAGGTCATCTACCGCATCCATACTCGCGACCGACGAGTGAAACCTAGCCAGTCTCTGTGCCTTTTGTGGAATCAGGCCGCAGAAAGGTAGCTCATCCTCATCATATCACCTTACAGCTTGTATAATGTACAATGTTCTTTTTTTTTTTGCCATTTAGCAGATGTTCTTATCCAAAGCTACGTATAAAAGTGCCAAAGTTTAGGGGTTAACGTGTTGAAACATGCAATAAAAGATACTGAGCTACCAGACCCTATAAGTACAATAGAATACAGAAGTCATTTAAATATCAGGTTGTATGAATGGGTGGGGTCTACAAATATAAGCGATTTATGTTACTCTATGAGCTGAATGTCTGCTAAGAAATGACAAAAGTAAAATAGCGCAGCAATGATAACAGGCATCACTCGTGCACTATTTTGGTGCACTGTTGTTTTTTCTGTGATTATTTTCAAGACCTTCCTCTTGGATGTTCAAAGTGTTTTTCATGGTATGTTACATCCCCTTTGAGGGCTTTCAAAGTCATTCCAGACTCTCGCTGGGAGGTTTCCATTTGGAAAATGGAATTCATATTTGGTTAGGCCTTCGTGGTCTCCAAGATGACTGTGCTGGTAAAGGTGAGATAATTACATGATGAAATGTTCCCAATTAGAATAAATAGCTGTTTAAAATGACTTGGTGAAACCCTTTTCCCAAGCCCCAGGGAACTGCAGTCAGTAGGAATCAAATTTCTCCCCGCCATTTTCATCTGCAAGTCCTCTACTCAGTCTTTCAGTTCAACAAATTGCCTGGGTGATTATATCATCGTAAAGCCTTTCTAACTTGCTGGTGGTGCAGTATCATCTAAATCAAGATTACATGGATTTCATACATTTGTATATGTTTTTTCCTACATTATTTTGCCTGTGGAACATTTGAATGCACCTAGGATGAATGATAAAGATAAATGTGTCACACCTTGCTAGCATACACTTTGATTTGATTTAGAATTTTTTGATCTTCATAAAGCAGATTCAATCGATAGTCTCTAATTTGCTAAAACATTTTCAGGAGCCCCTAAACAAAAACAGTACTAGAACTAGACTCACTAAAAATGTGAGGTGAAAGTCAGACAAACAGTGATTAAATGTAATGGCTGTGTTTACAGACTGCTTTCCTCTTCTCCAGTTGGCTGTCAGATAGCCAGTTCTGTAGGGTGGTGGATGACAGTGGGGACTTTGTGGAGTGTGCCTGCTCCCACCTGTCCATCTACACAGCCTTCGCAGAGACAGACACCCTCTCCTTCTACAACGAGGCTTTCTATGCAGCTGGCTTCATCTGCATCTCAGGTGTGACACTAATCTTCTGCAAGTGCACTGTACTTCTCTCTATGGATTGTGAGATACAGCTTCTGTGTTTCATATATGCTGTGTATGCAAACAGAAGGATAATATTTTTTGTGCTTCTTGTGCTGCCACCCTCAGGGTTTGCCTTGGCCATCCTGTCCCATGTGCTATGCTCCAGATTCCCAATGTTTGCTGCCAAACTCCTCAGCCACATGATGGTGGCTTGTTTGGGAACCCAGGTAAGGAGTTGGATGTGAGGGTCAGAGGGTAAAAAAAGTTATGCAGTGTTATACAGCTCAACATCATGTTACAGAAATCCTTAAGCAGAAAAGCTTGGGTCAACCAACACAAATTTGTCAAAAGTCAAAAGCTCATTAGATAAGCTCTCTAAGATTGAATTTAAATTTTCAGTACTGATAACCACTAACCAAGGACTGTCTTTACATTAGTAAATTGGTCTTGGTCATTGTAAATAAATTGAAGAAGAACTCTTGGATAATTCTAGGAATAGATGTCAGTCACTTTAACCTTCTTAAACAAGTAATTAGCTTTACTGTCAGTGTGTCCTGCAGACGCTAGTGAATAATGTTATCTATTTTACAGGATCAATCAATCAATCAAACAATTTATTTTTATAAAACGCTTGTTTACATGTCACAAAGATGCTTTACATACAGAAAAATACAATATGTCCCAGGCCCGACCTCCCCAAATCATGCCAGGGGCAACAGTTGCAAGGAAAAACTCCCTAGGCTGGCAGGAAGAAACCTGGCTTGGATTTAGTTACTCTATTGAGTGCTCCTATCCAGAGTTCCTCAGCAGGTTAGCTCCTGAACAGAAGTCTTTTAGAAACACACTTTTGTCATTACAGTGGTGAGGGAATGGATAAAGATAACTAAAACATTTTTTTAATTTGTTTGAGTTGGCTGTAGTTTATTTTTGATATAAGTTACAGTAGACCAGTGTAATGCGTAACGGTTCATCAAAAAAGTAGTGCTGCTTCAGATTTTGTCTGAAGCCTTGGATGTGTCATCACAGTGGTATACCAGCTATCTTTCAATGCTATGTAAATAATAAAGTCTTCTTTGGGATTAGATTATGTTTTATTTTGATTTCAGTCATAACTTAGATCAATCTGAAGGGTTTAAAACTCTGAAATATGTCTTGGTACACAGGATTGTATTCTTTTTTGGCCCTTAGCCCACAGCACTGTTCTTTGATCCGACCCAAATGTTAACAACAGGTTTTGTAGGGATTGCTTGCAAATTGGAGAAAGGGAAGTCAAGCAGACACCATGAAATGTGGGCTAAGCAACTTAAATGGATCCCTGACAACAAAACAATCTTTAAGCACCCTTTCCGAGAAAAAGGAGGGTAAGCAGCTGCTACAGTGGTGAAGGAGACATGTGGCTACATATGGTGTGACGGCGCGACCATCCAGTCCGGCTTTGTGAATTTTAATGGGCTCGCTCCTAGTATTGGGAATTTTCCACTGGTGTTACTCACCGAGTTAAAAAACAGGGCAAACATCAGGGATACTTGCCTTGGCTCTCAATCTACAAACTCTGTTGTTCTTTTATTACAGAAGTCAGTTTCTGCCCAATACTGTTTTGAATGGAAATTTCCATTCCTCCTTTTTCAAACATGTACATATGAATAATATGCAATATGCTTAAGGCCTAGCTCTAACAAGGTTTTTACATGATTTTTTTTTTTTAAACACATCATCGTGGAGTCATAGAATTATGGGAGTTGTGGGAGTTATGGACACCTTATAGAAACCTTTCCTTTAATGCAACAGAAAGGCTTGGGGTTACAACTCTTCAGAAATGATAGGTTGTTTAATCAAGGGTGTATCTAGTAGTTTTTTAAATCCAGGTTTTTCTAGAAAATGGTTGTCTTGTCTGTAACTGGATATTGAGTTTGATAGTATCTTACTGAATTCCTAATATTCATAATGAAAAAAAAAGTGTAGTTACTAAGAGCAATTAATAGAAACAATGAGTAAAAAGCAGTTACATTAAATTTGCCTATAAAGTACCCCCTGTACCTACATAGTACTTTTTCATTAGCTACACCTTTGTATTCTTATATTTTGTATATTTTAAAGAGGGGAAGGTCATCACATCCAGGAGGTACTATTTAATGATCAGAACTGTAAATTAAATAGTGAAGTAGTTATCTATTATATTTAGTTATAAATTAGTACTATGGATGACACTTTTTTTACATTGTCCTTATCACATTTGTATATATCCTGTTTCCACAAGGCTAGCCTTGTCTAGCCTTGTCTGCTAGCCTTGTCGGTTAGACCGTAGTTGATGTGACTTCTTTGTGATAACCCTGTGTGGACTAAGATATTTCTTCAGTCTAGGAGATCAGCATGAGTCACATTAGGATGACAAAGTTTTCACCTGAATCTGAACGCTTATAATATTTATTGAAGTGGTTTTTCCAGTGTTCTGAATTCTCACCTGCTCTGAAGGCCGAGCAGAGTTGGCAATGGCTCCAGGTCCCTGAGCAAGACAACAAAAAATTGTGCACAGTGGAAATTTACCCTGGCCCCAGGCCTACCGGACTTTGTGTGTCATCCACATTAATGTGCTTCGTATAAGCGGCAATAAAGTGTATTTACCTAGAGCCACCTGCAAGTAACGGCAGTAAATGATTTTCAGAAGTGTGCACCGTAGCCCTGTTGCAGAATGCAATGTTCATGTAACAAATGTACATGTATATGCACAGACACACTCTAACGAGACAGCCCGTCTCTAGCCTTTATGTCTATGAGCACCTTGCTTGTTCTGGCTTCTGCAGACATTCTCAATGATGTTGTTTCACAATAGGAAATGAGAACGCAACATTTCAGTAGGTTTTCTTTGCTCGCTGGGTTTTAAGCCCTTACTCAACAATGCTTTTGTTTCTGTAGTAGATGTGTATCTTATGCAATGGCTGTCTTCTTATGTATCGTACTAAATCTGCTACACTGCATACCATGAGCAGCTGCTGTATTCGTTTAACCTTTGTCCTTGTTAGTCCAAACATAATACAATTTGTTGAGTCTTCTGAAACTCCACAAATAGTTTCTGTAGGAATAGAGGAGGTCGATGTTACATAATCAGAAGCACATACTTTTATGGAGTAAAATGTTTTTTAGTTGACATTGCAAGACGTGAATTATCATAGAGTACTTCCTGTTTTTTTTTTGGAGCGATCTTGCAGTTCGGTACCTGAAATTAATACAAAATCAAATGGTCTGTCAACTTATGCTGGGACCCAGTCTTACCTTGACAAATCTCTGTGAAAGGCCTCTCGCAAAGATGATGGTGTGCTTAAATGGCCTGACAGTTTCAGAATCACTTGTATCCCTCTTAATAATGCTGTAACCTGTCAGTACTGTGGTACGTTGAAAGCAATAATTCAGTTTTACATTTAAATTCCTAAAGGAAAGGAATTCCCTGGCACTCACTGGCTTTATGTTTATTTGACCAAGTTAATATAAAACAGTGTCTGGTTATTGTTTGGCAGATGTCTCATTAGTCAGTATTTAAAGCTGCAATCAAACACAGTTATGAGTTAATATGGTCGTATACATATAAACTTCCACCAATGCTGGCTTCTAGTCCCATGTGGCACATTCCAGCAGTGCCCTCCGTGTGTCATGATTAGCTCACATCTGCTCTCTGCTCCTGCCCTTTTCTGATTCTTCAAAGAAATGAAAATACCCCCCTTTTCCCAACCAAAGCTTCCGAAGCCCTCTTATTTCTCATGTAAATAAATGTGGAAAAATGTTTATTATGCAAGTGACATTCTTGTGCCCTTGGAACACTCATGGGTGCTAAGTGCTATGGTGGCACCAGACTCCTCAAAGAAGCAGTTGTGCCTTTCCTTCCTTGAATGAAAAGAACAGAAGGGAAATGACAGGGACCGAGGAAAGTAGAGTTGAAAGTGCTGGAGATCTCTGAGAGGGTAATTTGAAAGTGCCTTTGACATCACAAGGGCTCAGCTTTGGGTTGAAAGAAGAGAAAGAGAGTGTGTGTCCCCAGAGCCCCTGTCACTACCCTTGGTGACTGTTACCCCCCTCAGAGTATCAAAGTGGCTTTGCGGGAGATATAGTGTATCTGCTGGAATACAGTGTATTTCATTCTGACGCATTATTTTTTACAGTGGTGTCCGAGTGAACATAATCTACAGAAAGTGTATTAGCCTCACTTGTATGAAAGACACTTTCTTTCAGCATGAGGCCTGCAAAGCTGATTATTACTGGACTGAAGCATGATTGTATTGCTCCATTAATATCAGCATGCATAACCCTCTGAATGAAGAAACTGTGAAGCCTCTGTAGGAAGGTTGTATTTTTTCTTGTGATTGAATTGTCTCCACTATTGATCATCTGCCAAAATAGACTATTCTTGTACAACTGTATCATTCTCAGACGGCACTAACAGGAAAAATATTTTCCTCCTTCAATTAATCTGGCTGCTGGCCGAGTTAAGTTGTAGGCAGTAGGGCTTGTATATTTTATTTGTTTAGACATGGCTAAGAATAAAGAAGTTATACCATATCCTGCGGCTCATTAGGGTGCCATCGTTTATGAGAAAAAGAAGATTAGCTTCCCAAAACCGCCTTGCCTTCTGTTGATAAGCTGATGGATGAAGTATGCATTCCAACCTTGGTATGTCTGTGGGATGTACTCAATCACCAGTAAATAAAAAATGGGACTTTATCGTGTTCTGTTACCTGTTGTGACCTGTACCTTTTTTATGTGTTTGTTAGCTTACCCTCAAGGGGATTTGACTTTGTTTTTTTAGACCACAGAAGAGAAGGTACCACCTTCTGTTTATTTTTGGACTGACAAGGCATTGCCAACAGTTGATTGCCCAAAATGGCCCCAATGGGGATCTGCATCGGGCGCAGTCTCCAATGGAACAGTCACTGGCCATGAACTTTTCTCTCCTTACAACACTGGCAGGAGGAAAGGCTGATCTTTGGCCCAAGCCAGACTTTGTCATGGTTATTTTAGGATTTACTCCACGTGTACTACCGGGATGCAGCATGGTCTTTATCAGTTTCAGTCTGTTTAAACAACTTATTAATAATGGTGCAGCGGCTGTGAAACATTGAAAAGTTGAGGGTTTTACAGTAAAAAATAACAACTTTAGAAAATGTTTTGGGTACTTTCTAACTGAGGGGAAGCACAATGCCTCTAATTGTGTAGATACATTATATTGATTTTATTTTATTACGCTGCACATGCGTTTTGTTGAATATTGAAGAAATATATAGTCACTGAATATGGTCCAGTTTACTGTGCATATATGACCTGTCACACTTCCCTGGCTCTGGAATTGGAGTAGTTACACAGCTCCACCAATAGGGGCCACCCTATGCTCAGTCTGTTGACACTACAATAGGACAAACCGGTGGGCCCTTCACACAAAGGATCTTGGGGCAAAAACCCATTTTCATGTAGAAAATTTACTTAATAGAATTTTGCATCTTGTTGCTGTTTTCATAACTAATCAGACATGTTTCAACTGTAGTAATAGTGTATTTGGAATAGTACGCTCACAGAAACTCTGATGTTTTTAGAGAAACCATACACATTTTGCTAAGATTTTGAAAGTTTCTTTGGGTTAGAGAGATTGATCCCATAATATAAACACTTTTCAGGATCAAACTTTCATCTCAGCACAGCTAACCTTGGAAAATATCGGAGACTAAAGCCTTCAACACCCGGGATACTAGCAGTCATGTAGGGTTTACGACTAAACCCGGTCTGACCATGTAATGGGAGCCTAATCAAAAAAGATAGACAGTGTTAAAAGCTGAGAAAAAGAGCTGCATGTGAATCGGTCATTTAGGGAACTTACATCCAATTCATTCTGAAGAGAAAGAAAACAGAAGTCCATTTCTTTCATTGCAATTTGAAACAAATAGCTCTATGGAAATCCAGGTCTTCGTAAATCAGGAAAATATTTTTCTTTATTTGTCGTCATCCTTAAGTCTATAGAGATCATTCCTTCACCCCTGGAACCTATGAGCTCACAGTGTCTTTCCTCAGTCTTGTTTATAATGACATATTGGGACATGTGGTCCTTCTCATTCCAGTTGGGCCCACAGTGAGATCAACCCTCACGCAAAAACTGTGACATAAGTGCCAAGTGTCCAGGCTTATACTCACTCTGAAAATGAAATACAAGCCGGGTGGCACTCTGAAGAGAAGTTCTGGTGACATCCTCCGTATTTGCAAAGCAGGTCACTTTACTGCTGCGATGCAACAGTTGCTACCATGCATTACTGCACCTACACCCTCCTACAGATTTAGCTTTATAAAGAAGTATCGTCCACTCTGACAGGGTAAAAAATTACCATAGAACTGAGCTGAGGAACCAGTCTTACCCAGGTGGAAGAAGGAATTCAAACCACTTAAACTGTTCCCTATAGTGGCTGATTCCTTCTATACTCGTGATAACCAGTAATTATATGACCTGCTATATGATAAAAAACTGCGTTGACTGATTGACTGAAATAAGTCAGATCACCACAGATTCAAAAGCATAGTGCAACAGTCAAAAGTTTAATGAGTCTAGTCTCACACTGTGGCGTCTGGGCTTCTTGTTTTCAAAATCCATCTGTACTGTCATACTGACAGATTGGTGATGTCATCACAGCTAGAGGAATGAGGGTTTTTTGCAAGGCATGGGTGTAACAGAATTTTGTAACAGAATGACCTTTGTGAGAACACGAAAATAATTTTGTCAACATCAAGAAAAATGGATGGTTTGTGTACAATTTTCTCTCTTATTGAAGTGTTCGATAATGATTATTTTATTATTTGTCTTCCTCTTTATCTGATTGAATTGATCTGCATATCATATCTGCATTATCATGTCCAATTGGATTGCTGATCACAGTTACTTAAATTAAAATTAAAGTGAATCTCTTCTCTATTAAAACTTAGATTGTGTGAGAAAAGGGAGTGGTGATCTTTCTCACTGATGGGCTTTGAAAGAGGTTGACCCTTATCGGCTGCAGCCGTCATTTTTCCCACACTGCCCCACTAACCTCATTTGACCCTGTTCCCCTGGCCAATGGGCTCACATGCAAATACATTTTCACAACATAGAATATAAATTTCTCATCCCAGAAAGAGACCATCAGAATGTAGATGTCCCCCTGAGATGCAGACCAAACCTGCAAGACAATATACATGCAATCAGCTGCTGTGTAAAGGGTCCAAAAACAAAGAGCCACACTGTTTTATAGACCACGGCTTGATGTCTTTATTTCCCGTTTAGTTTCCGACCCTTGCTTGTCTGTGGTTCCCACTTTATAGCGGTTTAATTAGAGCTAAACGTGGGAGCCTGAATGTGCCATGGGATTAATTGTGAGAGATGGAAGTGGAGTAAGACTGTGGCTCACACTGGCTCTTTCTGAACAAAAGCAGCTGAGGAAACAACCGCGATGCTGCTGAGGCTGGAACTATCTAGTTCAGACCGGTAGCTGTTGACGGAGGAAGGGGGAGAAAGGGGGAGAGTGAGAGAGAGCTAGAGAGAGCAAAGTGTGTTTCAAAGCAGCTTGGCTCCTTTATCAAGAAGAGTAGCACTGCAGAATGGCCGATAATTCTACTCCCAGGGATGTAGTACTTTGGTGTGTGCTGTTACTTGCAATATTATTTATTTATTTTCTATTTGCTATGAACAGCAAAATGTATCTTAATTAAAGTTATTCAGATATCAATCATATTTGTTCATGCCTGTATTGTAATTGTAACAACAAGAAATGCAGTTATTTATTTTTGGTTCAACGTATTTTAAATGTTAATGCAAAAATTCACTGTACACAATTAGAAAATATGCTTTACAAAAAAATCTTTTGCAAATTACTTTAAAAAGTGGTTATTATAATCTTTTTATAAGTTATCGTGTGGAGAATGTCTGCAGTTTTCTTGGATGTATTAGTTTTCAGCTTTTCAGTTCAAACATCAAAGAAGTCTATTGGACTGAGGTCAGAAAATAAGCATGTCTAGTCCAGAGTTTCCTTCCACTGTGTATTTTCATGCGTGATACGGATCATTATCATGCTTGCTGGACTGTATCTTGTTTTTTCAATTTATGATGTACAAACATATACTAATTCACAGAAAGTGTACAATGTACATGCACAAGTAGTTTTCCCATAAACCAAGGTATGTACAGGAGGGGAGTAATTTCATTCTCTCAAAAATTCAAAGTTCCTTTCTTAGTGTCACACAAAGGAACCCCATATTCCAGCCCAAAATTTGAATTATTAATTTCAAAATTTATTTAAAAAAATGCTACTACATTAGGAGTGTTGTTTAGTTATGTCAACTGCTAACCTTATGTAATAAAAAAGCCTATATTCCATGATCATGTATAATCTTTGAGTGCATTTCATGCCCATTGTTTGTTTTTATTGGAGAAATAAATGTATTTGAGTTATTTTCTGCTTTCTATGCGTTCTCTGAGAGAGGTCATATAGATGAGGATCGTCAGGAGATTCTTCAGTTATGAAAAGTGCCTCTGTCAGTGTCTGTTGCCGTTTCTCCTAGCCATTAAGGCTGTGGTTTAAGTAAGGGCCTGTTCATTTACTGACAATATGCTCTAACACAGGAGACCTGTTCTCACTGGGTGCTGATGAGGCAGCTCAGGTGACTTCTTAAGCATGCCATTTTTTATTGGTTGACCATAGATTTGAACAATCATGAACACAGTCTCTGAAGGCAAGCTCTAACTTTGTCAAACTCCCAGATTCTGATTCTGCTTTGTGATGGTTTATATATGCTACAATATTTAGCATTCAGCAAGATTTTTAGTTTGTTTATTTATTTTTAGTTTTTAATGGATAGCATCGGGATAAAACCCTATTGGACTCTAAATCAAAGGTCTTGAAAGGGTCTCACAGTTCACGACTTGAGGACTCAGTATTGATCTTCTGGGTATCTCTTATTATTTAAAATGTGGTGGCGAGAGTCAACGGTGGTTCTAACCACTCTTGAATTATGTTGGGTTGTAAAATGAATCTCTAGCTCTGCTTTTTTATTTTCAGTTGTTTGTGGCCTAGAAAATTACATTAATTAATAATTAATTAATCATAATTAATTTGAAATAGCACACTGCCACTCTCGTTTCAGGTTATTACCTGGAGTCAAAGTTTCTGGGGTTTAATACAGATAATAATTTCTGTTAAGGGGAAGAAACATCCAAACTCTCACAAAAATGAATTCAGTTTCCCTTTTGGGAGCAGCTTTTCAGCTTGTTCAAGTATTCGCTTAAGATTTTTCCGTCTCTCTCTGGCTCCCTCTCTATCACTTACACCAGGCACCTACTGAGAAGAAAGACAGGTGAGAGTGAGACAAAGATTCAGCGCAATGGAAAAACCTCATTCATTTAGAGGGCTCAAAGATCTACAAGGTATCAACAAAAACATTGTACTGTTGCAAATCAACACTCTTTGGAAATTAATGTAGAAGTAATCTTTTTAAGGGTTATACAAGAATTCTGCTTGGTGTGTCCTGTGAGCTTCCACTTTTCGTAAAATCACTCAGACGTACGGAGCCAGCCCGCAAGGACTCATTTCTTGTTCTGGTCCACATAGTGTGTGAAGTGCAAACCAGTCGGTCCCAGCCAAAGAGCTAAGTGTTCCCATTCCTCATTCCTCTATCCCAATGGGTCTGAGTCTTTATCAAATTATGAAATCAAAGACAGATAGAATGATTCTATAGCCAATAGAATGATCATACTCTGGCAACGCGTCATTTGTCTGTGTTTTTTCATGTGTATGCTTTATTAGCAGATCAAGGCCATTGCATTGTATAAAACTACATAACTGCATAGAAGCTATTGAGAGACAAATATCCCTGTTGGCCCCGATTGCCTTTTATGTCATTGTTTTTATATGTGTGTATTTATTTTCAAGCGACTTCATGTCATGATATTACATAAGCAGTTTCGATTTATGAAATTTTATTTCATGGAGTTTCAGGGAGGTCAAGAGATGGGGTCTACCATTACATAACAATCAATAGACTGACACAGAATAAGTGCTTGATTTTGAGTTTAAACCCGGCCTTTTCCTCTTTAAAAATTTTATGTATGAACTTTACATTGAGACTAGCATTAGTACCATGTGTGTTGGTGTTTTATGTCTGTGTTGTATCCTGTACTTTAGTGTTCATGACCTGATCCACATTTTCTCTCCACTGTACTCTAACAAAAACATATCAATAGGCCTATGGTTTATTTGGCTGATAGTCTGGCTCTTAGGCTATTAGTCTGGGAAAGTGTGTTAGCATAGGTCATGGAGAGGTTGTTTTCACAACTAGTTTGTGATGGAGGAGGCATTTCCTTCAGTTAGCCATGGCAGTTAGCCTGTATCAGGAACTCCAGCAACCAAGTCAGGTGCTGTATCTAATCCTGCATCTAATTACCTTCCAATTATTATTATCATTATATTGGGCAGCTGGCTGTGTAGTGGTTACGGTGACTGGCTTGTAACCAAGATTTGCGGCTTCAATTCCAACCCTAGCTGTTGTATACTTGAGGTACTTAACCTGAATTGCTTTAGTAAAATATCCAGGTGGATTAATTAAGCGGAGTAAATAAGCTAAAGATAAAAGCATCTGCTAAGCAACAAAAATTTTAAATGTACAATTTTCTTAAAGGTTCTGATTTAGAAAAAGAAGCATCACTCCATAATTTCTGAGAATAAATCTGTGCTCTTTTCCTCTCTATATGGGGATGCTTATTATGATTTTCCCCCAGACTTAAATGTTTCTTTTGGATGAAGAAAATTTTATTTTTTCAGTCCCACGCAACTGAGGCTGGATATTATATGTCGATACCTGATGTGCTTTATGGGAAGTGGTCTGTGAAACGGACAGCGCAATGTATCAGGAGTCAGGTTTACTCTGAAATTCTGCTGGGAAGACCTGCCCACTCATCTGGTCGGTAGTTGATTTTTGCTGTAAAATACACCAAGAAATTTCCTGCTATTTTCTTGAAAAGATTCACTCTGTTATAGTCATCAAGCCAACCAAACTGGTTTTTATATTCATGAAATACCTGCTTCAGACAAAAGCACTCTTCCATCCTTAAATAAAGATAATAAGCTCCAAGAGATAATACGTTTCTTACCTTCTAAATTCAGTGGAATAATATTTTGTTAAATAAGGAGTCATAAATATGAAGCCTAACCACTGAAGCTGTGGGGTTTTAGTCAAATGTGAAAGTGTACCTACTGAAGCTGTATTGTTATAGTCCAAAGTGATACTTATTTGTGTAATTTTCATATTTTCATTATGTAACCCAACCTTTCCTACAGGATGTTGTTTCCAGAAGGGTGGTTTTGCTTTTATTTGAGTTGCACTTCAGATAGCATATATAACTGGATATTTAACGTTGGGGGTTTTGAATAGATCCTCTCCTAGAAACTGTCTCTCTCCAGCATTAGTTAATTTTATTATCACCTTCTGTGTTTTGATGGAAATGCATGAGAGATTCGTCATTTAATAGTAATGTTTTGGTTCATCTAGCTTCATCCTGCAAATTAAACTTGTGTTAACGGGTGTTGCTACTGAAAGACAAAATTATATCATTATATCAGTCTGTGGACCTTAATAACTCACACTCATAGCTTTACAACAAAAACTTATTTTATTCACTTACTAATCCCTTTATTCACTGTTACTTCTTTGCTCAGGCAGAATAGTTTCTTCTGTGCTCAGGCAGAAGTTATACACCAACACAGACCTACCGTCTACATGCCTTCAATGACAATTTAAGGCTGCTCCTTTAATCTAGGTTTTGCAGACAATAGTATATTTCTCCAATAGTTTGTACACCACACCGGTGTTTTAGAGTTACAGCAATTAATTAGCAATTAATTAGTTGTGTGTGGGCCAGGGAAGGAGTGCTTCTGGGCCATATTATAACATATCTGACCAGTGAGCAACATGTATGCTCCATCACCTTTTAGCGTTACCTTTAGTTTCTCCTCTCGACTTCAACTGAAGCCTTCTGAACAAACACATTCCTTCAAAGGGGATTTAGGGAATATTTGTTTTTCATGCAGCTTTTCCACATTGTGATGCACCAGACTCTGCAGTCCATCACTGTCCTTTGATCCTTACTGTTCCTCAATAATGCGTATGAATTAACTGTCATGTAATCCAGGATTGAGCTGAGTGGACGTGCCAATGCTGTGTGGGAATGGAGCGATTTGACACGACTGCTTTGCCTTTCAGGTCTGCTTTCTGGTGTCGGCTTTCCGAGGTCGGTTTCTCTCTGAGGAAAGCTGCGCTGCCCTGGGGCTCTTCTCCCACTACTTCCACATCAGCCAGTTCAGCTGGATGCTTATCCAGGTACCCTACTGTATAATGAAGAGTATCAGCATATTTCAGAATTGATCACTATTGAAAGAAGGAGCTACAGTAGATGATAGTGATGGCCTGGGTGGAGGATAAACAAAAACATTTTACACATTACTAGCCAGTGGCTCAAATTGCTTCAAGACATTTATATTTATATGTATTTAGTTATATATATTTTTAAGGATCGTACATTAAACAATTGCAAATAAGGTTGCCCGTGATAATTATATTTTTAATAATCTTAATAATAAATGAATTCATGGAAATTAAAATATGACTTTAAAAAAATAAACTATAGATATGGGGTTAATATACATCTAATGCTAAGAGAGTCAGAGTGACCCTCATCAGACCACTTACCAATAATGTCAATACTGACGAAAATACCCGTTTATTGTAATGCAATATGTATCACATCTATTCATTATATATATAATCATTATAACTAACAATTAAAAACAAGAAATAATATAATATATATAATATAATATATAGTATAATATACAAGCATGTTCACAGACAAGTTTTCTATAATTGTTCTGAGGTTAGCTGTGATATGTAATTGCATTTTTAAATGCCTTTTATTTGTTTCAATATAATCTAGATTCTATAAATCTGGTATATTCATAAACATACTGCAAATCATTATTAGTTAAATTGGAAGATCATTGTAGGTTTTAGGCCATGTGGGTAATTTAAAAGAGTGGAATTTAAGTAACTTTTTCCTTAAGCGAACAATGGGGCTTATTCAACAACGGCAGTTTTGAACAGCTTTTTTTTTTTTTTTTTTAATAAAAAAACAACTCAGCTTTGTAACTTCTCTCTTTCAGTGCAGTTGATCAGTATTTCTGCTGGAGAAAGTTTTTTTTATAAACAGTGAAGGATGAGTAGGGATGAACATTTCACCTCTCTTGGTCCAACTGACATTTGTTAATTTCCTACAAAGAAAGGAAGCTTGCCTGACCCTCTGATTCAGTGCTCATTCTTTATGTAACCAGCCATGAGTCACAGTGAGAAACGTGTTTGTCTAATTCTGTACTGGATGTTCCAGGACTTTCTGTCTGTATGAACGTGTGGCGCCACGTCCCTCCAATCATCGAGAGAACTCATCTAGCCACTCGCCCTCATCCATATCACTGAGCTCAAAAATTATCTCCTCCTCATTGGTGCAGCTGCACAAAACAAATTCCAACACAGGAACTTGCAAAATATAGTAAAAAAATGGCTCCATCCATGCCGCATTTCATGTTAACCCCCCTTGGAAAAAATCGGATTGTGGCTATACAATCAAGTTTAAAAAGCCTTATTTAATCTCTGTGAAGGCATTCAATTGTTCAACGATCAGTTAAAAACACCTGGAATCATGTCCCTCTGGGGAATTATATCAGCACTCACCCCAGGAAACCCCTTACACTGCGTTCACTTGTCAGAGTAATATTTTCGTTTAGGGGTTTAACTTAAATTCCCTGGGACGTCAAGCTAAGATATTGGAAACTGTTGTATATGAACAAAGTAATCTTTCTTTGGCATTTGACATTGCTTATTTTTCTCAAGTATTAAAAGATTAGTTTCACTACATAACTAATCCCTCGTAATTGTAACACTGGATAAGGACATCCTTATTCTTCCTGCAAGAATTTAAAGAGATTATGGAACGATAGGCTTTGCAAAAGCATTTTATAGTTCAGATAAAGCTTCAATTTGTGGAAACAAGAGAAAACATCACATTAATAGCTGTTTTTGTATCTTGTAAAAGTTGGAAACACACATGGACTTAATTTAGCTATTTTTCCAGTGGAAAAGGTATACTGTGATTCAGGATGGAAAGTATTTGTGTCCTTAAAAGATTGGAGAAAAGCAGGCATTTGCTTGTAGTTTTCTGTACAAAATCTCAGAAACCAAGAAGACTTATGGCTAGTCAGGGTCAGTGAACATGTTTTTAATCTTTATATTATTACCTGTTTTTTATTATTATTTATAATAATTGTTTTGTAGAATTCATTTTTCAGGACCAGTGAATTCAGGACATTGCATCACAATACTTTCTGAATAAATTACTTTCTGATTTTTTCCGAAGCAATTATGGAAATGTTATTGGTCAGTATTGGCATTATTGGTAAGCGGTTTCTACTAAGTGGCCTGTGTGTATGTGCACTGACACTGTTCTATTTGAGTCAGTGCAAAGAGCTAAAGTTGAAAAAGTTGCAAACCTTTTCCAGCCAACCTGTGGTGGAATTGGAACTTCCTAATATTAAATACTAGCACACTGTTTATTGCCAAATAAATGCTTCCTGGCAGCAATGTGCTCATAAAACCTTAGGAGAGAAAATTAAAATAGTCAAACAATTTAAAGAAGTGATGGATTAACCTTAAAACTGCAGTATAAATCAATCAGTCAATCAATTTATATTCATAAAGGTCTTTTCCATGTCACAAAGACGCTTTACATACAGAAAAATACTATATTTCCCTGGCCTGACCCCTCAAAAGCATGGCAGTGGCAACAGTGGCAAGGAAAAATTCCGTAGGCTAGCAAGAAGAAACCTTGAGAGGAACCCGGCTTAATAGGTGAGCCCATCCTTTGCTGGCCGGCACTAGGAGCTGAATTAAATAATCAGTGATTAAAATACAGAGTAGCCACATTATAAGGTAAACATACCAAATACCGAGTTGGTAGCTTTTTTGTCTTCAGGACAACCTGAAAGGCAAATGTATCATTTTAATGAGATCTATTCATGCATATGCTTTTGTTATCAAAACACAAGCTTGGTCCATCCTGCTCTACTTGCCTGTGTAATCTCAGTGTCCTATCGCATTGTCCACCCTCCAGGCGGTGAACTTCTGGCAGGTGCTGGTGATGAACGACGAGCACACGGAACGGCGTTACCTGCTCTATGTCCTGTTTGGCTGGGGCATGCCAGCCCTGGTAATTGTGCTGCTGGTCATCATCCTCCTGGGCGGCTATGGCTGGAACATCCACAGCGTTTACGGCCTGGTGCAAGGAGATGTGTACGTACCACGCTTCCCAGTTTATCCTGTTGTGCTTTATGGTTTGTTATTTGCTGTCATGAAGAATAGGAGATGCGTCAATATTTCTGGTTGTACAAACTGAAAAAATCTAAGGAGAATGAAAACTTGTTATAGACATTGTACTGATTGTGTGCATTGTTAGATTTGAGGCTCTTGATTCAGTAAAATTGCCTATAAAAATGATTGAAATATATTCAAACTCTCCAGAACGCTTGATGTCATGCAACCATATTTCTATAGTCCTATAGTCCTATAGTTTCACCTCTCCCTGCAAGAGAGTGAGGTATGCACCACTGATGCAGCTTCAGTGTGGCTTCTGTCAGCACTTCAGCCTGAACTTCTCAGTCAGACGCAGGGTTTGCTTTGGCACCACATCACAACTCTTATCTGCATGGCCCCTGAAAGTATAAGGGTAGACTTTTTGGGACTTCCCAACTGGGTGATTGACACCTTACAAATTACTAAAGCAGCCTGCACATGTTCCCAGTACTTACAACTAAAATGTGTACAATAGTGGAGCGTGGCATGAGATGAAAATCCCACCACTTCCATGGCAGTGATACTGCAGTTCTATCAGAACCTGCTTGATTAGGGCAAGTCACCTTCTACACTGAAGATATACTTGGCAGTACTTTCAACTTGACACCAATTTTCTGACAGTTCTTGAAGAGGGCCTGGCAGCTCAAGCCACAGAGGAAGAACATTATTCCACTGTGGAGGCTAAATATTTTGTCTTTAGCCTTGATAAAACCTCCCTTAGAACCTATTTGGTCAGCAGAGCTCAGGATTTTATCTTTTAAAATATCTTTCTTTGGCAGTCACTTCCATGAAGCCAGTCCAGACCTTGCTTGCTTTTCTCAACTGGAAAAGCAAAGATTACCCTGCGTCTTCTTACTAAAGACAGTTTAATATTTTCCAGTCGAACAAAAAGTAACAGACACACACAATGTCCAGCGAAAGCTCAAGCGTACTACACAGAGAGAATGGAGAGCGGGTCTCAGTCACAAGGCCAAGCTCTGACTGACAGAGATTGTGAAGACTCTGCAAGCTGCCGGGGAAGTCTAGATGACTTCCACGATACTTCAAGCTGAAAATTGTGGATACACAGCACCCTGCATTTATAATGAGTGTTTAGGGCAGTTTCTGGTTTCAAGCACTCCATTGCCAATTGACTTTAAAGTGCAATGCCAGTGAATATGCGTGACATTAAATGTACTGCTCAGCATGCATGGCTGCTGGACTAATATAAAATGCTGTCACATGACACTTGCGAGATTTGGCATATCTGCTCTGATATTTATGGATTCTTATTTTTGTTTTAATGGAAAATAAATATCACAACAGTTAATACGATATTAACACTTTATGTATATGTAAATGTATGATCATGCTCATAAAGTGGATAAGATATTATATATTA
>JAOVYW010073473.1:3734-19953 GCA_025775045.1 Hiodon tergisus
TAACACACTCTGTACTCCAGTCTATTTGCGTTGTGTCGCAAACTATTGTGTAAGTGCTTAATAGAGTTATAGAGTGAGAAATAATTTTGTTAGCTGGTTTTCTGTAAATGTAAAAATATATATACGTCGGTTTCGTTTTTAGGTCCACCCTATTCTTTGTGTTTTCTGTATCGACACTTCATTATTTATTTTTAATGAAAAAGAGAAAAATAATGATGAGAATAATGAATTGATGGGAAATACTGCTATGAACGCAGTTTTTTCAGCTTTGTGGTATGTCGCACAGGATAGGTTCTGCTTTTAAGTCAGCCATCCTCATATAATGAATGCTTAAAGACTTGGATAACGTGATAAAAACACACACACACAATCACACACACACACACACACACACACACACACAATCACACACACACACACACACGAACACGAACACACAGTAGGTAATAACTGCATCCACACTCTCTACACCGGTGCTGTTATTTTCCCTGTGACGCTCTGTGTTCTCACCTTCATTTCTAAACTTTACGTACGTTGTCATTCCTTTCTGCCCATTCTTATGTGCATATAGCAAAATCATTAGCAGTTCATTCTAACAACATGAATGCAAATGCAATGCTGTATCAAGCCTTCCTCCGGCACAAGTGAGTCACAAATTTCAGCGAATAAAGCTAGACCTTCCCGAATTTAAATATAGGCAGAGGAGGACACATTTTTGTTTGCCAGGCACCTGTGTATCTGTATCATTTAAAATACAAGACGCCGTATTGGCCCGAATTTACCAGTGGCAAACACAGCCGATGGAACAAAGCAATGATCAGGGGGAAAAATGTTTTATCACTACAAGTACATCAGGGAGACACGGCTCAATCAGGAGGAGACTACTCCTCTTCTCCAACCACCTCCTGCCCCTCCGTTTCCATCACTACTACATCTCAACAGAGGCGGAGAGAGGGAAAGGAAGACGAGAGAGAGAGAGAGAGAGAGAGAGGGAGGTAGGGAGATTATACCTTGTGAATACATGATGCATTTAGTCACTTGATTCAGACTGACTGTGGGCTGGTTTGGCTGCAGAGCTTGGATTGAGCCTGCATGCGTGTGTGTGTGTGTGAGGGGGAGAAATTGTGCTCTGTAGCGTTCCATCATCCACTGAACTCCTGCAGCCTCACGCGCTCTCCTTACCCTCCTCCTCTTGAAAGAGAGAGAGAGAGAAAGAGAGAGAGAGAGCGAGAGAGAGAGAGAGAGACGGAGAGAGGGGAGAGGGAGAAGGCAAGAAGAAAAAGGAAATCCGTGAAGAGAAGCTTTCTTTTTTCACGGCACCAGTCTTCTCTTAAGCTCAGCTTCACAGAGAAGGCAGTTTCAGAATACGTCCAGCTTCAAATCCTTTTTTTTTCTTTCTGGTTTGTCATCGCTGCGGCTGTCCTTACCTTTCCACTCGGGAGGACTCTTGGTAAAAGCGGGAGCCGGGGGCAACCTGTCTCCACAACTCTCCAGAGGATCAAGGATGCTTAACAACCTTACCGACTGCGAGGAGGGCGACGGGGGACCCAACAGCCAGGGTGAGTGACGGAATCTGCCGGGGAGGCAGAGGAGGAGGCTGCGCCAGACTCCGGTGCTCCCGTTACTGCATGGCTGCTGTGACAGGAATAATAATGGGCTATCTCCCTGACGAGGGAATACTGGGGCATTACAGCGGACAGGCGTGCTCTCGGTTGCGGCAAACGGTGGCTCCTGGCGCAACAGTGCGACTTGGCACTGAGCAACTGTGTGTGAGCGTGGGTCTCCCTGAATGTTCTGAAAATTCCGTTTATTAACAGTGCCTGCCCAGCTCTGAAACGCAGTTCACCAACCTCTCTGTTATTTTTTAAGTCGACGCAGGTTGAGTCTCGTGGATCGCGCTGAGGGGACGGTACGCGGTCTGAGCCGACCCCCTGGGCTTGTGCCCAGGCTTAAGGCAGAGTCAGAAGCAGATGTACCAGTACCAATTTCTGCCTCTGCACTTAGCTTCGTGTTTAGCATGGGCACCCACAGTGCGCCTCGCGCATTTCAGTGGCTGAGTGATAAAAACAAACTCTGGCACAGAACATGAATATTTAACTTTATGCTGGTTCCTTCTCAGTAGAGTTAACACAAATTGCGTCAGTAGAGCATCCTGCGAATTCAAAGTCAACGCTCACTGTTTATTAAGATTTGTTTTTTAGATTTTAGATTTTTTATTTTTTGGCAACCTGCGTCCTGCAAGATGAGATACATGATTATGTTCTGTAAATCAGATTAACCAACCATTATTATTTCTTGTGTGCATGTGTGTGTTTGTACATATGTGTCTTTTTTTTATTTCACTGGAGCAGAGCAGTCATGTTTTTTTGTGTTCTGTTCCATAATTGTGGAATCGAATTGTAAAGTACTGTCTGGTGTACATTGGAATGCGCTTGACACACGTATGTTTCATGCATGTTGTCTGAAATTTTTCCTGACGTGTTATTATTGCACCTACTGTTTCTAATTTATTTGCTTATATTCGCTTTTCTTGTGGGTTGAATGCCCCCATGATTAAAAAAAACATCTGTAGATATTTGTCGTTATGCGTATTATGTAGATATGGAATTTTCTCAAAAAAATCATAACGCGGTTTAACAAAAATCTATTCGCTTAATCATTTTCCCCAAAACTTTATGTCCATATTTATGATCTTGAACATAATTGGAATAGTTCCTGACTGTCTTACAGAGGCTCTGTCCAAGGTCCTGAAAATGGCCTCAGCAAAGCTGCAGGTTGCTGTCCAATGTCCTGATTTACATAGTGCCTTGACTGTATTGATTCCTTCCCCGTGTGCACTGTATGAAGTAATGCATGTGACGGTTTGTAAATTGATTTCTGCGCCGAGCATCTGCATTTTCAGGATTAACGTAATTCTTTAGCGTCGTCGATTTTAGGAGTCCAAACGGGGATTACTATTGGTGCTAGGGAGCTCGGAGCACTTTTTTTTGTCCGTAAGTGGGGAAAAAAAAACGCTTGGCTGAGCTGTATTGCTATTTCAGAATGACAACGCAGTCAGAGGGGGGCTGTCGGCGTAACCTCATTTTGAAGATCTGCAATCAGTCGGAGTCTTGTGGGAGGCTGTTGCTGTGGCAGCTGCGGATGCTCTCACTTGTCGTTGACAGAATTTGATTGATAGGTCGAGCCTGTTTGCGCCGGTGAGGGTCGAATTCCCCCATGTCGCAAAATGATTAACGAAACAATAAAGGTTCAGACATCTGGTTGCGTTGGGAGGGCGCGCTAAGATCATCAATCCCGGTTTGATTCTCGGCCTTTAATTGTTCCTGCGCTTAACTTTGGCGGTAATGCGTGTGTGGGTGTGCGTGAATGCGGCGGGCCCTGTTCTGCTGGGGGAGGGGGCTCTGTCAGAGGAGAGCCAGGGGCTACCTTGGTGGACCAACACGCTGAAATGGCAGGGCAGACTGTAAATAATGCTCCTGCGATGTGGGTTATACCTCAGTCCTGTGAAATGACTGTTTCGGCTGGGTTACCTTTCTTGGGGCAGTGTTGTTCCTCACCTTGGACCGGCGTGCTCCCTCTGCCAGCATGAGGAATATACTAATGAGCTAATGAAAGCTTAGAAGGAATCCATTACGACTTAGCCAACGCGAATCAGTCTAAACTAGAGTAAAATTATTCTGTAATAAATTGATTTACTTGATTTATATATATATATATATAATTGTATTTTACAATTAAAATTGTATCATGAGGGATCATGAAAGCCACAAAGCTATTGCAAAGCCCCGGGACTTCGATAGCAGAGGTCACCAGCTTGCACAATCCCTGCAATCACTCACGATCCAACAGTCCACTCAAGCCATCGGTCACCCTGTTTCACTACTGCAAAATCTCACTACTTATGATGCTTTAATTATGGCTGGAAAAAAAACAAATCCCCGGGTGCATTCTTCAAGAGAATCACATTTTATATAAATAATTATGTGGTGCGCTCACAAAGAAGCGGCACATGTTTCAGTAAGTGCCTAGGATATTTGGCCACTTAAAATGAATCGCAGAGAGCAATAAGATTGGAAGAAGATCCTTTTCACGCACCCCTACATGCAGGCACGCACACACACACACACACACACACACACACACACACAGGACAATTGCTGAACAGCTATTAACAGTCGTGATTAAAGAGGTGTAGATATGATTAGTCACAATGATACTGTTGCATTTCACGCTTTGACTGGGATTGCTTTTTATTAGCAATAACATTGCTGCCTCTGTCATCTGTTCTACTAACAGAGAAGGACATGTATTAATAACAGTAATTACATTCTAACAATGCCTATCTAGCTAACCATCGCCATAATAATAAAATAATCACAAGTTAGTTAAACATTTTTTGAAATAGAATTTAAATATAACATTTATATTTTTATCCTAATATATTAATATACTATTCTGTACAAAAGGTTACTGCAGGCTTAGATATTGTAGAAAGCAATAAACAAGTTTATGAATGCAACAAAGATAAAGTATGTATTATCATCTCTGCTGTAGCTCACTGATTTCAAAGATGGTACTCATGTGTGAAATAATCTTTAAATTTGATGTAATGCAATAATTCATTCACAAATCTAAGGACATCTAGTCATTCGCGTTACCGTCCCCTGTTTGGCAGATCGTGGTGAAATATAGCCAGGAATCACGAAAGCATAATGTTTGTAGTAAATAAACTCACACTGCACACAAACCTCCCTGCAGAATAACTGGCAAATAGCCAATTAACAGGGAGAAGCGCAGCACTAGAAGCTGTTGAAAGCCAACAGCTTCGAGCTTTTAGCCAGGACAATTTTATGTAATGGTGCAGGACCATTCTATAAAGAATCCACATGTAGAGAAAATTAAGCAAAGAAGCGTTTTCTGCCATAAAACTCAAAAATGCTTTAGAATGGGTATACTGTTTATAATAAAGGTAATTCACTCAACAGGAGGGAACATTTGACGTGCACCAGAGTTAAGAGTATTGTTGGCCAGACAGAGTGACCAAACCAAACTGGCTCACGGCTGCCTGAAACGTAACGCCTTTCACTGGAATCTGGAATTGTTTAAAGTTATGCTTGGACAGCCAAGTAGTTAATTAAGAAATTCACCGTCTAACTGGAGGACTACATTTATTGAGAGCCCTTGGAAAAGTTTGAGAGAAACGTGCATTATATTGTGCAAATGAAGAAAGGGTGAGGTGAGGGCTTGTTCCCTGCAGAAGTCCCCTGGGACTAAACAGCCGTGGGACGTGAGTCAACAGTAGTAGTGTCAGGGAAATGGATGGGGTATCAGTGAAAGAGGTTAGAAAGGAAGGCATCCACCAAAAAGGATAATATATTCCCTTAAAAAAATAAAATTTAAATCTGTCTTTAAAACGGAAGACCCTTTTGGTTTCACAGCAGAAAATTACTGATATTCTTTCTAAATCCTCTTTTTTGGCCTTCTAAAGGAGTTTAGTGGGCCTTACGTTTCCAGTGATGTACTTTTACGTCTGGAAGGCAGATCCAAGTCTTAACCCAAATTACATGGCAAATTCATTCATTCATTGTTTTCCGAAGGAAAAAAACAAAACCGTGTGTAACATGCAACTGTCACTGCCTTCGTGCATCTCAAAGATTTTACAACTAATTAAGCTGATTAAATAAATGTGCAAATTAGGAGAAGGCCGCTTTGTGCCGGGACAGGAACTGCACTATGTATGTCTTTTGTACAATTTTGGCAACATCATGAAACCCCAAGCCCTTACCGCCCACCAATCTCTCAAACATGTCTAATTTAAATTGGAGTAAATTAGATATGTTTCAAGGGCAGGGAACCCAATTCCAAATGAAACGGCAATTTGCAATCAGATTGATTGGCAATCTGACTACAGGTAAATGTAGACTAACTCAGACAATTTGCATGCAATTTGGAATGTTCAATTTTTCTATGCGTCTTGCCACAAAAGAGAGCAACTGGGCTCCACTGATCCAATCACCTTTGAGCGACCCATCTCTTTACACAACTCAAGCCCGCATAAGAGGTTCAGCACCAATTAGAGGAGAGAAACCACCCCCAAGATGGCACTGCCAGCCAATAGGAGACACTATTTTGTGATAATCCGAAGACATGCTGATTTCCCCCCATCCTGGGAAGTGCTCTGCCAATTGTGTACCAATTGTGTAATCTCCCCTTTACAACAGGCAAATTACAACCATTACCAACTGAGCCTCTCGGGAAGCTCATAATTGGCGACTCATACCAATTTTAATTATTATAAATGTCTTTTGCTGGATTGCAACGATAAAGGCATTTTAAAGAAGGAATTTTTGATTTTCTTACTGTGGTGGGTCAAGTAATTTGTTTGATTAATTTAAATGATTCCATATTTTGCATACGTTGGATAAACACAATGTTTTAAGTTTGCTGTTATTCATGGTGGCAATAGTGTTAAACGTGTGATTTTGATGCTAAATATGTTAGTGTGAGGTGCATGGCATCTAATATATGCTGGGGGGGGAAACAAGATATATTTATTCAGAGCAATTAAGGGTTAGTGAGCAAAAAATGACTGCCACGGGAAAACAATATGATTAATCCCTTTGATGTCCGGGCCCGTTTGATTGATTCTTCTGATGTTTTTAGTGGTTGTGTTGAGGGATCATTGTTCTCTGAGTAGCTCGCACCAGCTGCTCCCTTGCCAATCACGCTGGGTTCGGTGACAAACGCTAAATTCAATTAACCCAAATACAAGGCCGCAGCTCTGCGCGGGGAACACAGGAGGTCATTTTGTTTAATGCTCAATAATAAAAGAAATCTAATGGGAATTAAAATTTGTGAATAAATACGGGGCACATTTCCTTGGATCCGTGAGGTTATGCAACTGCAGAGCGCAGAGAGTCAAAAACATTTCACTGCGACAAAACAGATACTTTGTACTGCTGTTGTTCTTGCATTCGTGGTAACCAATACGCCTGTTATGGGTTGATTTGTCAAAGGGATTAAAATAAAGTATGTAACACACACCCATGCTGTGAATATTTTGCAGAAAGAATTAATGTAATAATGTATTTTGTTTGGATATTTTGGCTATGCCTAGCTTGCATTTGCTAGGGTTAAATAGATTTGGCTTTCCTCTGTTCAAGCTTCTCCACCTCTGTATCTGAACAGAGCCTTTTTAAAGGCTCCCGGATGAAATTTGGGATTTTGGCGGATTAAATCTGTAATCTGTAAGTGGGGTTACATATTAGAAATAGGTTAATGGTCTTTCATCAAGGCCGGAGACAAGTCATGACAAATCCCTATATGTATCATTTAAAAAAAGAAGTGTTTTATTAATAATAGAATGTTCTCGACGAGATGGCCGTTTGAAGTGCGTCAGGCAGGGAGTTAAGCCCCTGTCCACCCCAGGGGAGGACGTGTACGGAAGTGGGGGTGAACGTGGGAGGATCTGCGCTAAAAGGAAGATGTTCAGGCCTCGCACCTTTAAAAAAAAAAAAAAACGAAAACACAAGAAACAAATTTAATTGCAGAAGATAAGTGGGCGTAGGGATCAAAGACTGGGATCTGTGGGAAGGAGGGCAATAGCGCAGAGCACAGAAATCAAAAGAGACCCAGCTGGGCTGAGGAGAGGGGGACTTCATCAAGGAATTCCGGAACGCCTCACATTGTTACGTACTCGACTGTGGGCGACGATGTACAGCGACGCACGCAAGGGGAACTGGACTGTATGCACAGGGAGGCGTGGCAACCAGGCATCGAAGATAAATAAGTAGAACACAGAAAGTACCCAAGTATTAGGGAACTGCACGGCGTTACGTTCGGTGCGGCAACACAGAAAGAACGGGACAGAGGCCGAGCCAGTTTTTTTTCCGACATCTTGTTCCATCTCGTGGCCGATGACAGTCTTTCCGTCAGATTAGATATGAGAGAGATAGGTCGCACATCGGGCGCGAGTGTGCTGCAATGTTAAGGTATCGCCCTAGCAACCAAACCCCCCCCCCACTGGTTTCGTACCTTTGAGCTAAGTTCATAATCAAATTTGTGCAAAGTTACAGCTGTACCAAGTTGTACAAGGGACAAGTTGACCTGAGTCAAGGCCATCTGCCGAAGGACTAAGTGGTAATTAACTGAGGTTCTGAAAGGTCCCCGTCAGACTCCTCAGGATGTGTATGAAGCGGCAGCATCAGCGTCCCTGATCGTCAGCTGCCCGCGGTGTGAAGCAGCTGCGGAAACGCACTTCGTCCCTTACAGTGACACAGTGTGAAGCGTACGTACGAAATTACTCCAAAAACGCGGAGTGTTTCAGTCAGTTCTTAAAGACTATAGAGCCGTTTTCAGCAATCCGTTTATTAAGTGTCAAACAGGAGCAATTGCTAACCGCAACGCATGAGAAAAAGAGAAAGAAAAACTAAGGCTAAAATATAAAATTATCATGCACCATGTGTGGGTGGGTGTTTGATCAGGAAAGCCATCCAACTTCTTATTTGTATGCCATACATCAATTTGGTATTGTTTTGTTACTGCTGCTTCGAATAAGCTAATAGAATAGGCTAAATTAAATGAATCTCATTGAGCCAAGGATTACCATAAGTTTACAGCCACGAAGTTGGACTCCTATTACTGTGCTGTCATTTGAGGCCCAATGTGTCATGTGAGGCACTTGAGTTTACGCATCACGTATCTCTTTGACTGAATCTGTCCCGCTGTCCATATTGAAAAATTTGAGCGGAGTTTTTGTTGTTGTTGTTGTTGTTGTTGCTTGCACGCACCCAGGAACTAGCAAAACCAATAACAACAGTGCGAGACAACTGTATTTAGTGTGCTCATCTAAATTATACTTTGTCTGTTTGAATTATAGTATTCTGAGTTTAATGATGATCATCACGCTGGACTCACAATCTTAATTACGGTTCAATCTATATATGAATGAGTTCTTCTTTGCAATACAGCTGGTATATGTCTAGTAAACAGTGAATGTACACTATTAACCATCCTCTGTTAAAATGTGCCCAAATGCGTCCGTGGCCGTGTTGTTCAGGTTTGAACTGTAGGTAATGATGATTGCGATTGCATTTGCCAACATTTTGAGGGGGTAGTATAAAAATAGTAATCCATATATCATGAGATTATAAGATCTTTAATATGCTTAATATTCTAATATGACTGATACGTCTGAGCTCGCTTTTAACGGTAGGGATTGCATTATAGATGTTCAGCGGATGAGCAGTAGTCCGATCATGTTCTCTAGCATGCAAGAAAGTACTGGCCAAACCGCATGATTTGCGTTTAAGTTCCTTCCCATGAAGCGATTCACACTCCGGTCTCCCATGTCACCAGCAGCGAAGTTAATGCACCACAAAAAAGGCCCAGGCTTCGTAACAAGGCTTCAGGATCTCTACAATATTATTGTACTCTCTTTCCACGTTTGCCATGCAAACCGTAAAACAAGCTGAGTGGCGTCGTACTTTGTGTAAGACCATCAATATAACGTATATGTGTGAGGGAAGACAGAGCTTAGCAATTCTAACAAACAAACAAAAAATATGCCACAGAAAACAGTCTGTCTTTTTTTCTTGGTGAAAGTCACACTCCGGGTTTTGCTGAGTAACAGGCCCAGATGGCAGACGACTGATTTGGAATGCTGGAAACTGGGTCCTCGATAGCGTCTCTCGGACGCACAACTGGCAGTGGGTGAGCAGAACAGAGCAGACTTTGTCTGACTGTCTGACTGTCTTTGTCTTCGTTGAATGACTGACACTGGGGTATCAACACATCACGTTTTGGCATTATTTAGACCAGTCTATTTTCGAACAGGTTTCCGCAGCAGAAGAAAAATGTTGACAAATGAGTGTGGTCACTGCTCATGAGGTTTTCAGACTGCAACATCAATAGATTATATCATGAATGAATTGCTCTGGATTAAATACTCATCGATAATTTAACGATTTTTTTCTTCTTTAGAAGATATACACTTGCCTGTCTCTATAAACTCTAGCCAATGGGCTACAAATTAATTGAGTAATTAGAAACTGATCGTACGTTTTTAGGTGTAAATCCCAGAGCCATAGTTTGGTATGACCCTTTATATTTTTCAGAACAGGCAAAAAACTAAATTCTTGCTACTATTAATACTGACACATAGATCCACATGCTTGCAGAAGACAGACACAAACACATTGAACTGGACTGTATCAGGGGGAACTTGGTACACTCCGAATAATGAAGTGGTCAATTGGAAGTAAAGGGCACTATAGTCAAAATTATGCATTTTTATTAAGTCAGATTTTTTCAAGTAACAAACATGTATATGCAGCGTAGCTATCTATTAAGAAGCTTCTCAGTTTCAGCTGTTTCCACAATGTGAAGGTTTTCTGATCTCCACTTGAAACCAGAATGGTACAGGTTATTTCATCTTATGTTCCATTCAGTAATGTGGGAGATAAAATATATTAATTCATTCTTTTTTTTCTATTGTAAGATATACATTCAAATGTAAGATATAGGTCTCTCGACTAAGTGTGTTGAATTTTTTTATCGGCTATTATATACTTTTTTTTAATCTTAGCTACAAAACTATCTATTTCTGTTGCGGAGTTGATGCTGAAAACGCCTGCCTTAAGTTAATGAGAAAATTTAGCACTCAATTACAATCGTTTGTAGCCCTTTTGACTGGAAGTTCTGTATGTGTGAGGAAAATTATGTTATGGTTGAGCACAGATTATATGCAGATTATATACACTACCAAAATTCATATTCAAATTTTATTTTCAAATTTTTACAAACAAATTTAATTCACGTGCAATGCATAGCTCACATTTTACTGCAACTCTGTAAACAATGAAACGGTACAAGCAAAGCCAATCATGTTGGACGGAGAGATTCACAGAGACAATTCCTGGAATTTTCTGTCAGATTTTGGGATCTCTGATGTAGTCTAATCTTCCTCACAAATGTAGCCGTTCCATAAAACCCCGAATTTGGACATAAATCGTTCCATTTGAGTGATTGCCTGCATACAATAATGCTTAACGGCCCAGGCATAATTCTGAAGAGATGAAGCAAATGACGATGACAGCCGTCACTGTAGGAAAAAAGAAAAGAAACAACGGCTGTCTCCAGACCATGTCGCTCAAACTTCAGCCAAAGGTACTTGTTACCAATAACTGTTCTTGTGCTTCTGCCCTGGAGGCTGCCACAGCTTTTTATAAAGGAAGTGCATGCCCGCTCCCCTGAGTATAACAGACATTTATGCACTTTTCCCATATTCAGCTGCTGGCGGGATATCTACGATGTCCACGGGACGCGGCCCTTGATTTGTGGATTAGGGAGAACGGCCTAGCCTCTATGGGCTGTTAGATAACACCCACCAAGATAAAAACATCCATCTAATTAGAGAGCTTATCCATATTGCGCACTGATAGTTATATAATGGGTCTTTACATAATTGATCTTGCTACCTTCATATTTCTAGTTTTGTGTGTGTGAGTGCTGACGTGACCCCAGTGAATGATTACAACAATGTAAGCATTTGCGATACATTAATAACATGTGTGCTGACAGTCACCCTGTAACAGTCATTTGAACACATTAGTGCCACATTATATGGCCAGGTCTCAAGTATATGGGGAGAAAGAAACTGCACAGACGTCTTCACTCTTAGTGTGGCCTGACATTAAGCATTACAATTGTCACCAAACGTTTTGGGCGCAGTTAATCGGGGCATTGAGACCTACACATCACAGCAACACCTCCACTTGTGTTTACTCTCAAAGCCAAGTTTTGTCTGCAAGTCAGCTTACAGCTGTAATACACAGAGATCCTTCTCATTAAACCCGCTGAAACAAATGCGTCACACATCTGACAGCAATTCATTAACTACTGTCAGGAGGGAACGCTTTTTCTTCTCCAGGAGACAGCCTTTACTTGGACACTAATGGTTTCACGTAGTCTCACCCACCCCCTCCCAAGGCATTTCCCATTGATTTGTATTGGTGCTCAAGACAAGACAGGGTAGCACAAGGATGATTGCCCACCTGGGAACACTCATGTTCTTCTGCATTCTGGAATCACCTCCATGCTGATCATGCAGTTTAGTTGTTTGCATGGGACCATCAGAATTCAGCGCATAGACAACCTACAGACACAAGGTTTTTGCATGCATCTGAACGATGCCTGGTTTGGAGACTGGCTCACGGGAAACTTGTGAAATGTTTGACTTAAACATAATAATAATATAATAACATATTATATAAACTATGAAGTAGTATGAAAAATAGCATGAAATAATGTGATACCTTAGTGCCAATAGTGAAGTTGGGGTTTGTTGAGGATGAATCTTTAATTGGAAATTCATTTTTTCCCCTCATTTATTCAGACTGTTTTCTTGGATGTCTGTCCGTATATTCAGCTGCACTATGCAAGCACTGTTCCAGACACAGACACCATATTTCGATTTAACCCCTCGCCAGTCTGCACCAAAATAGAAAGGAAATAGAAGAAGCCTGAAATCGGTGAGGCACTTAGGGCTGTCCAAAGAAGGCGAAGGGTCTACGACCATAACAACATATATATATATATGCTGAGGTTATTTGGAACTGAGAATTTTCAGCTGGAGCTCTACGGGTCGATGGGTCCAAGAGAATGTCTCTTTGGGCATCTGCATTTTTACAAGGTGTTAAACTGTATGTAATTGCAGCTTTATTACTTGAGTTTGACTGACACGGGTCTTAACCCAGTTGGCTAGGCATTCCTCCTGTGAGGAAATACATGCTATGCATCGTGGGTAAGGACAGGAGGTTTCGACATGGGTTGATACTTTAGTTGAAGTTTAGCATGCTTTCGCAAACTTAAATTGGTACTTTTATGTCAGCTAAATCGATTGTCAGGGTCTCTGGGTTTAGATAATAAAGGTTTCACTGTGCTAAAAAGAAGGATTTCTGAAGTTAAAAAAGGTTAATTTAATTTTTTTACTAGATACTCCCATTGCAAAAAAAACCCCAAAAACTGTTTGTTACTGCAAAGAAATTAAAAACCCAGTCTTGGCCTGTCAGACATTTTTGTAATGAGCAAAATGTTTTTTTTAAAGTTTGGTATTCAAGATAAAGTCTATAGTTTTAGGTACTACTGTTTAAAACTGTCCTTTTAACTGTTTTTTTTTTCATATTCACTTTGATCAGATATATATTTTCTTGTATTTTCTAGATTTTTCTCCATGTCACATTTGTACCTAGTGGTAGCAGTTGAAGATACAACTATATTACATAACTGATATTACTTGCTAAAGAGCATTAAATTGTCCTTACAAAACAAAAAACATATTTTTCTGTTGCTTATGGCAACAGCAGGCTGAGAAATCTGCATTTTTATATAAGTAGGAATTCAATCTAATCACAAAATCTAGCTAGCTCACAACAAGCCTTTTTGATGGCCAAACCATAGGAGGTATCCTGCCATGGCCGGATTACTGAATGGGCAAGTAGGGCAAGTGCCCTGGGCCCTCTGAACGCCAGGGGTCCTCTGAACGCCAGGTGTCCTCTGAACGCCAGGGGGCCTCTGAACGCCAGGGGGCCTGTAGTAATTTGTATATGTGTCAGGTTTTTTTTTTCTCCCTTTAATGCAATTATGATGAGTAACTCAAACAATGTTTACACAGTGTTTACACTGGTCACTGTCAGGTAATAAAGTATTCATTCATAGAATGTAATGGTAAGTGTATTGGTGGATGGGCTTAAAAAGAAGTTATTTAGTGTGTTGCTGCTATGATGAGTGATTCGTATTTTAACAAGACAGATAAGGAGGAAAACAGCAGCGGATCGTTGGACCTGGAGCGGGTTCGCCAAACGAGATCTAAGAAAGGATAAAGAGAGGAGAGATGCAGCCCTTTTGCAGAGGATACCTTCCACCCTGTCTTTTTCAAAACTAGCTGTAAGGTTGCATCCTCTGTAATGATGAGACACCCATTGCTAGTGTCAGCTCTGTCTGCTACTAACGTTAGCAATACGGAGGCGGCAGCCTAATGTGCAACCACCTGTCCTCCTGTTTGTGAGCCAGTTAGTCCATCACAAACAGGTTAGTTCCAGCCGCTTAAGCCCGAGCCATGGAGACATGAACCATCTTAATGGGGCAAGGTAGGCGTGGGACACGTGTATTGCTTTGGGTGCAGAGGGACCCATAAAACGTTCGTGCCCAGGGGCCCAAAATGTGTAAATCCAGCCATGGTTCGTGCACTAGACCTGTTTGGATTAAAAGCAGATCACAATAACCACATATTTTCATCTTTTAGAGCAATGAACATAGGGCCCATAAGGAGAGCGGCGCTGTGGTTTTGCATTGAATTACATGACAATAAAGGAAGAGTAAAAGTCCTTTGGCTCTAACCAAATCAAAAACAAACGAGTTAGCAATCGTTCCCAATGCATTCAGGTAAGCACTGGTTTACGCAATGCTGACCTTGCCAGTATCGTGGTGCAAGGCATGTTAAAAGACGGTTCTGGGAACTGCTCAGGCAGTTCTTCCTTTGAAGGGGTTGATTACATGTGGTCATGTGTAACAGAAGAGAGATACCATCAAGTGCAAAAGCAGTAACCATTTCCATTCTGTACTACGACTCCCAGGGTTTATTTTAAAATTAATAGGAAATTGAGGAGTGTGATAATCGGTTTGCAAGGGCTTTTGGAGGCCGCTGTCATGGTAGTATTGAACTGGACCGAGACCAGTGTTCAATGCAGATGGAAAGAGCTCCTCTGCTAAACCATGAAATAATCCTCCCAGCTTAGCTAATACATCTGATAAATTCCTTCCAGACCTGTCTTCCTAGATTGGAGATTACAAAATGCAGCTCTTTCTAATCTCTCTCCCCTTATCATTTCACGTTGTGTACACCAATCTGTTCTTTTGTAAGCTTGATAAAGGAAGACTTGGACTATCCCCTCAAGAAAGAAAGAAAAAATCTTAGGTTATCTTTAGACTTTTTAATGTTTTTTTCATGCCACTTGTTGTATGCATGTTGAAAAGGTCAGTCTTGAATCAGAACCTCTCTTTGTAATATGCCTTCCTTTATTACTTTTTTCCGGTCTGCTTTTCCCTCCTGGTGCCATTCCTGCGAATATAAACTTTAGAAATAAACTTTAGAAATCGCATTTGAGCTGCTAAAATTTTATTATTATTGATGAAATCCCACCTAACGCTAATATGCTGTTTTATGGTATGTGGCACACTGTATTATTTAGAAAAATTTGTTTTAGTGTTGCCAAAGTGTAATTCCTAATTCAAAACATTAAAAAAGAAACTAAAACTTCTGAGGTAAACCAGGGGAATATTCAGCCCCACTGCCTCTGAAATAGCCAAACTTCTGTACAATAGATCATTGTAAATTCTCTGCGCTCTGTGGTGCTACATCTCTCTGAGTTGCCCCTGAAATTGCATTTGCGCAAGTCTGAGCATGCTGGGAAATGTGATCACTTTCGAGAAAATTTCAAAATGGTGATAAAGCCTGCTTAAATTGGATTGTTTGAATAATTTAGAATAATTTTTCAGAAAGTTATAATAGCAGGTTATTATTTTTATTATTATGCATTGCCTATATTGGCAATAAATGGTTATATGTGCATTTTCCAGGTAAACTAAAAAGCACTTTAAAGGTGTATTTCTAATTTTCTGATTATTACCATTGTTATTATTGTCATGTATTTCCCCCCATGACTTTACTCATCACATGACTGTACTCATCACATGACTGTACTAACCAACACGTTCTCCCACAGAATCAGACACAGATGGCATCAACAAAAAAAATGTGACAAAAAGCTTGTGTCTGCCTTCAGGGTTTCTAAATGTAAACATTTCACTTCAGCATGGCTGAAAAATTACCCAGTCTAATCTACAACCATGTGTCCTCAGTAAGAGTACGCCTCAACGTTACATAAGATTTTAAGTTTTGGCCTAGCCCTGCAGTTATAACTTTGCTTAATATACACTCCTGTGCACTTATTTAAAAGGAAAAACAACAATAACATTTGCGGTATTAGGACGGAACCGTAAAAAAAAAACGAAAGGGGAATTGTTTGATCCCAGATTATCAGCTGTAAAATCAAATCATGGCCACCATCGGAGATTAGATGGTCGTACGTCTGAGGCAGGATGTTGGACCACCCACAGTGCAATACCTATCCAGTGACCTTTCAGCCAGGGACGTCCTAAC
>JAOVYW010073474.1:0-14969 GCA_025775045.1 Hiodon tergisus
CATTCTCCCCAGTATCATCCCATTCACCATTCTCCCCAGTCTCATCCCATTTACCATTCTCCCCAGTATCATCCCATTCACCATTCTCCCCAGTATCATCCCATTCACCATTCTCCCCAGTATCATCCCATTCACCATTCTCCCCCGTCTCATCCCATTCACCACTCTCCTCAGTCTACCCAGTATCATCCCATTCACCATTCTCCCCAGTCTCATCCCATTTACCATTCTCCCCAGTATCATCCCATTCAGCATTCTCCCCTGTCTCATCCCATTCACCATTCTCCCCTGTCTCATCCCATTCACCACTCTCCTCAGTATACCCCGTCTCATCCCATTCGCCATTCTCCCCTGTCTCATCCCATTCTCCCCGGTCTCCCCCGTCTCATCCCATTCACCACTCTCCTCAGTATACCCCGTCTCATCCCATTCGCCATTCTCCCCAGTCTCATCCTATTCGCTGGTTGGTATGAGATTATCCCTGTGTGAGAGACCCTGGCTCTGTTTATCACAGTACTGCAACCGTCCCTGTTCCTTTAATCAGCCTTTTCAGTCGTTCGCATTTTGAGTCGTGCTGCTGTGCACATCACTCCACTGGCGACTGCACAGTCTGAGCCTTACAGCAGAGAGGAAAGCAATGGACCATTCACGTCACCCTAATGCCCTAGTCCATAGCCACAATACATATATCATTGCGATGTGTTTAATATTGCACCTATTTTATATGTCATGTATCATTATATATAATAGTGCTATAATTTGAGGACCTTTTTAAATCTAAAGTATTTGTTATTTACTTTTAGTGACACGTCATAAAAGTCTTTAGGGTACAGTGGGCACCAGCTCATCTCTGAGGGTTGAATAATACAACATATTCTTTACTTCTACGCTGGAGAAAGTAAATATACAGATTAACAAAAACACAAAATGAAATGCACAGAAGGTTTGTGCTGAGGTTGGGGCTTCCAGCCAAGTCTACTGGGATTCTACCCATTTGGAGTGGGTGCACTTGAATGTGCATTTCAGCACCAGAAAGTCTAGAACAGAGAGCTGTTTAATGTTGAATCCCACTGGAAAGAGCCGTCCAACGGAAGTCATTTAAATTTGCATCTAAATGCATTTGACCCCCTCTCCCTTACGTGTCAGTCAGCATCCAGTATCCTGTGAGCGGGCACAGCAGATGTTGCTGAGGGAAGGGGGGGGGGGGTGCGGCCACGAGGGGTGCCGGGACAGCTGTGCATTGTCTGTCCACCCACCCATTGTTTGCGTGTGAGCGACAGGGACAGATGGCTCATCCAGTCAGAGGGGATGGGACTGCGGGACAGGGCTAGCAGTGGGACAGGCGGAAGGACAGACGTTTAAACAGGGCTGCTTTTTCAAGGGCTGAAGCCCACAAGAGACTAGCGAGCGGAAATGAGAGAGCCGGCACAGCAGCGCAAACGATGTGTGGCCCAAGCCTTCCTCTGAAACCACACACTATATCACATCTGGGCTAGTGGTCTATGGACATATCTGTGCTAGTGGTCTACGGACATATCTGTGCTAGTGGTCTACGGACATATCTGTGCTAGTGGTCTACGGACATATCTCTGTTCAGTCAGCAGAAGAACATATGATCTCTAAGTTAACAAGGAACCTCTGTTTGCATCTCTATACATCTCTGCATATGCAGCTGAAATTACAGACCAAAATTTTCTCTTTAGGTTTTTTGAAAGCAACAAAGATAGAGTTTCAGAGTAACGTTTGCTTTTAATAAGATTAGTTTAAATACAAACACCAGCACTTCTGCTCAGTCATTTGCTCACAGTAGGACCTAGTGTCTCTGTTGCTGGGGCTTCTTGGTTGTTTTGAAACGTGCGGCTGTCCTGTCTGGTTGCAGTCCATGCCCCAGTCTGCCATTCCTCTTTATCCCCTGGCTCTATCAAGCAGATTATTAACCTAAAGTGAGGGGGTCCGGAGGCTCTGTTATGCTTTAGGGGGCATTTTCTTGGCATGGTCTGGCTCCACTTGCTCCCTTAGAAGGAAGGGTCACTGCAAACCATTACAAAGTTATTCTGGGTGATCATCTTTATCCCATGGTCAGACATTTCTATCCTGATGGGAGTGGTCTCTTCCAGGATGAAAATACCCCCATCCACAGGGCATAAGGGGTTATTAAATGTTTTGATGAGTGTTCACGATGTGAATCATATGCTATGGCCTTCGCTGTCACCAGATCTCAATGCAATTGAATACCTATGTGAGATTTTAGACAGCGCTCTCCACCGCGATCATCGAAACACCTCCACCTCCAGTAGAGTTCCAGAGACTCGTAAAATCTATGCCAAGGCCCATTGAAGCTGATCTGGCAGCTCGTGGTTGCCCAACACCTTACTGAGACACTTCATGTTGGTTTTTCCTTTAATTTTTCATCCGTCTGTATATAGTCTGTATATAATCTCGTTATCGTGGTTATGGGATTTTACCATATAACAGTGTAAAGAAGGAAGGCACCCCATTTAATTTCAGGAACTCATTCTGTCTCCTACTCTGCAAGAGAGAGAAGACCCTGGGGGGGGGGGGGAGTAGATGAGAGGCAAACGGGGACCCTTGTCACGAGGGAGCCGAGGAGCGGCTTGTTACAGTTTGCGGATGTGCCTATTAAATACTATATGTGTAGGAGAAAAATTCCACGCAGCCCAGCACAGCAGTAATTAGTAAAGCGGAGTCTTGCCACTGTGCTATGCACATCCCCTGCATAGTAATGGTACAGATCTGGCTCTGTGTGGGTAATTACCACAATGGTGTTTCCCCAGGGCAAGACCGGGAGCGTTTGAGCAGTTGTGTTTTCTTTGTGTGGCTGGCCCTGCTATCACATTACAGCACACATGCTGAAGCAGCAGCCTCCCATCCCCCCAGGCACCAAACAGGACCCGCCCCACATCCCATCCACCTTCACCTGCCCTGGGTGGTAATAACACTGTTGTCATTTCCTCTTGGGTCTTCCTGGGTGAAACAGCACCCCTTTCCCAGATGCCACTCTGCAGGTTGCTTCAACAGGAGCGTGTGCGCCACTGAGGATAAGCTGGACCCTCCTATGCCCACCATTTTGTGCCATTTCAGTTTGGGTCAGAGGTTGGTTGACACTGAACCTCGTTTTTACACAAACAGAGGCAGGGCTCTGTCTTTCTTCACTTCACATTTTCACTGAAAAGAGGTTTGTAGCACTGGGTATATTTTTCCAAAGCAGATGTTCTCTGAGCAGCCTTACATTATAGCCCAATAATAATCCTAGCTTTGCTGGGATTGTGCCGGGGGAGAGCGGTCTTAAGCAGTAATAAAGAACAATTCATATCTAGCACAAAAGGGGACTGTACTGTGCGGTATCATAGCCTTTCTTCCGCTCACAGAAAGTGGGCTCTAGAAATTTAAACAGTCCTCTTGGGTAGATCTGCACAAAGCTCTTTGTGTACGCAAGGCTGCAGTGTGAGTGTGTATCAGTGTTTGTGTGTGTGTGTGTCAGTGTGTGTATGTGTGTATGTGTGCATCAGTCTGTGAGTGTGTATCAGTGTGTGTGTGCACATTAGTATGTGTGTGAGGTCTGAATTTTTTCTAAAATCTTTCTACCCTGGAGTGAAGTCTATTCCACCCACTGCAGTGTAATCTGCATTTCAGTTCAGACCCAGTGATCCTGACAAGCCTGCCACCCTTCCTTGGCCCATCTCTAAAGACTTTGTAGATAACCATTAAAAACTGAACACCCAGTCCTGCTGTTATTGCTTTCCATACAACAATACGACCTACTGCTTTTCCCAAACAACTGCGTCTGGTACATGACATAAATAACTGAATATGCAACAAACAAAAAAATGTTTTAAAGCCCTCTGAGTTCTAGCTTTCTGGGAATTTTAAACAACATCGAGTTAAATGCATTAAAGTGTCAAAATGGGTTAAAATGCTGCACTGTGGCTAAAATGAATTCTCTAACCAGTGCTATTGTTAGCTGAAATAATGTTGAAAATTGCATGGAAACCCTGGAGATCTGGCTCCGCTAGGATGACAATTCGATTCAAACTGAGTGCCCAGAGGGAGCCTTCAGTAATGGAAGTTTCCCAAAAAACACACCCATTGGTTCCCCTCAGCCTCATTCCTAAAGAACTCCAGCTTCTGCATTTCTATATAGAGATACAATGCACCTAAAGGGACCCAGAGACCATGGGGTCCTTATAAGCATTTAGTGCGAATGTTTGTCATGTTTTATACAGCAGAATAACAGATCTGGAAACAGCTCTGTGATTTCCCCCACCTAAGCAACCATAGTAGACTTGTGTGTGGGTCCTCTGTCTCCTTCTCAATGGACAGAGAGCTAAGGCTCGCCCACCGCACTGCCCATGGAAAATAACCCTGTGAGGCAGAGCATTGACAAAATCACCACAAAATTCAATTTTAATTCTGAATAATTCATTGACAGGTTTTAATTGTTTTTTTTTATTACATTCTAACCTGATTGATGGATAAAATGTGCTGTTGAAGGGAGCCGTTGTTGAACACTAACTTAGGGAGTGGTGCGCTTTGAGTAAGTGGCATAAACAGGCACACAAATCACATCTCAATGGATTTATTTAAAAAACCACAGGCAACACAAAATCACATTTTCTTATTTGGTGTGCCAGGTGAGGGAACGTTTTGTAACATGAGTGAGTTTAAAGTTGTTTACTTACAGATCATTCTGTACATGTATGAATCACATGTATGATGCATACAACATAATTTCTCTGTAATTATTCCCTGAAGCTATTCCACCCTGCGCAGTAAATCACCCTCTAAAGAAGTACATCCGTTCATGAATTCTGCTAGTTATGTCTGGTTCATTTTCATTTCAATTTACCAGTACTGAAACCTTCATTTGATGGTGATGTTCAGAAAATAATCTGTGAGTATTTCAACATATTATGGACAAATACCTGCAACAATGTACAGTATATTTGCTGGACATTGAGGACTGACTTTAATGGGTCACATTTCAATATAAAGTTTGTCCAAAAATGTCATCATGTCCAAAAATGAAACATCTACCGAGAATAACCCCGGTATAACTAGGTGATTATTTTCACCTCCTGTCACAGACCACGCTCTTTCACACTGGCTTATTTCCGTATCATTCGGTTGACTGTAAAAAGGTACAAAAGACACTGTAAATGCTGATACCTTTTTGTGAGCTGGCGCAGAAAGGTGTCGGTCCCTGTGCTGAGTTGAGGCTCATTTGGAAATGATACTGTGTGTCACTCACTGGCCTGGGGGAGTGAGGGTGAGTGGCTGTTCCCTGACTCAGCAGTTTTTATTATCCTGGGGCTTGGTTTAGGGTTTAGCTCACTTGCAAAGTTGTGTACTGAATCAAATGCAGCAAAAGCTTTATGTTTACGTTAGAAAATATTTGTATAACATTGTATAACAGGCACCCAGGCCTTTTTTGTTCCCTCTGTGATATGAACTGTTCCCTCAGCGATACTGAACTGTTCCCTCAGCGATACTGAACTGTTCCCTCTGTGATATGAACTGTTCTCTCAACGATGCTGAACTGTTCCCTCGGCGATACTAAACTGTTCCCTCGCTGATACTGAACTATTCCCTCGGCGATACTGAATTGTTCCCTCGGCGATACTGAACTGTTCCCTCGATGATACTGAACTATTCCCTCAGCGATACTAAACTGTTCCCTCTGTGATATTAACTGTTCTCTCAATGATGCTGAACTATTCCCTCGGCGATACTAGACTGTTCCCTCGATGATACTGAACTGCTCCCTCGATGATACTGAACTGTTCCCTCGATGATACTGAACTGTTCCCTCGGCGATACTGAACTGTTCCCTCGATGATACTGAACTATTCCCTCAGCGATACTAAACTGTTCCCTCTGTGATATTAACTGTTCTCTCAATGATGCTGAACTATTCCCTCGGCGATACTAGACTGTTCCCTCGATGATACTGAACTGCTCCCTCGATGATACTGAACTGTTCCCTCGATGATACTGAACTGTTCCCTCGGCGATACTGAACTGTTCCCTCGGCGATACTGAATTGTTCCCTCGGCGATACTGAACTGTTCCCTCGATGATACTGAACTATTCCCTCAGCGATACTGAACTGTTCCCTCTGTGATATTAACTGTTCTCTCAATGATGCTGAACTGTTCCCTCGGCGATACTAGACTGTTCCCTCGATGATACTGAACTGCTCCCTCGATGATACTGAACTGTTCCCTCGGCGATACTGAACTATTCCCTCGGTGATACTGAACTGTTCCCTCTGTGATACTGAACTGTTCCCTCGGCGATACTGAACTATTCCCTCGGCGATACTGAACTGTTCCCTCAGCGATACTGAACTGTTCCCTCTGTGATATTAACTGTTCTCTCAATGATGCTGAACTGTTCCCTCGGAGATACTAGACTGTTCCCTCGATGATACTGAACTGCGCCCTCAATGATACTGAACTGCTCCCTCGGCGATACTGAACTATTCCCTCGGTGATACTGAACTGTTCCCTCTGTGATACTGAACTGTTCCCTCAGCGATACTGAACTGTTCCCTCTGTGATACTGAACTGTTCCCTCGGCGATACTGAACTGTTCCCTCGATGATACTGAACTATTCCCTCTGCGATACTGAACTGTTCCCTCTGTGATATTAACTGTTCCCTCGATGATGCTGAGCGGTTCCCTCTGTGATATGAGCTGTTCTCTCAACGATGCTGAACTGTTCCCTCGGCGATACTAAACTGTTCCCTCGATGATACTGAACTGCTCCCTCGGCGATACTGAACTGTTCCCTCGATGATACTGAACTATTCCCTCGGCGATACTGAACTGTTCCCTCGGCGATACTGAACTGTTCCCTCTGTGATATTAACTGTTCCCTCGATGATGCTGAACTGTTCCCTCGGCGATACTGAACTGTTCCCTCGATGATACTGAACTGTTCCCTCTGTGATATTAACTGTTCTCTCTGTGATATTAACTCTTTTCTCAATGATGCTGAACTGTTCCCTCTGTGATATGAACTGTTCTCTCAACGATGCTGAACTGTTCCCTCTCTGATATGAACTGTTCTCTCTGTGATATTAACTGTTCTCTCTGTGATATTAACTCTTTTCTCAACGATGCTGAACTGTTTCCTCGATGATACTGAACTGTTCCTTCAGCGATACTGAACTGTTCCTTCAGCGATACTGAACTGTTTCCTCGATGATACTGAACTGTTCCCTCTGCGAAATTGAACTGTTCTCTCTGTGATATGAACTGTTCCTTCAGCGATACTGAACTGTTCCCTCAGCGATACTGAACTGTTCCTTCAGTGATACTGAGCTGTTTCCTCGATGATACTGAACTGTTCCTTCAGTGATACTGAGCGGTTCCCTCAGCGATACTGAACTGTTCCTTCAGCGATACTGAGCGGTTCCCTCAGCAATACTGAACTGTTTCCTCGATGATACTGAACTGTTCCCTCTGCGAAATTGAACTGTTCCCTCTGTGGTACTGAACTGGTCCGTCAGTGATATTGAACGGTTTCTTCAGTGATACTGACCTGTTTCTTCAGTTATATTGAACAGTTTCAGTGATATTGAACGGTTTCTTCAGTGATACTGACCTGTTTTTGTTCAGTTATATTGAACAGTTTCAGTGATATTGAACGGTTTCTTCAGTGATACTGACCTGTTTCTTCAGTTATATTGAACAGTTTCAGTGATACTGAACCACAGCATGGTTTGGTCCAGTTTAGTGGAAGAAAGCCTTGTGCACATGCAGTATTTGTCTTGGAACGAGGATAATGCTTTCAAGTGAATTGCTTCATTATAAAAACAGATATGGGATTATTTATTTATTTATTTACGCTGGGGGGGGGGGAACATTTTAATCTAATTACAATGTTTAAAAATTCCGCTCAGTTCTCCGCTTTAAAGCACTTTTCATTCTTACACATGAAACTCGAAATTGCTCTTGATTTGTATCAGTGTGTGAGGAAAGCAATTTATTCAAATGATAATTTTCACTCTCAAGAGCCCGTGCTCTTAAATAAGTGTGTCACGGCCTATCATCTTTTATGAATATGGTACTCAAATTAAATCACATATTGCAGCACTGTAATCTCCTGCTTCACCCAGAGAAGACGGGCGCAGCTCATCTCAGCGGGCAGGTGTAGAGGCACATCTCAAACCGTGATTTTATCCTGCTGCGTAAAACACGTGCCCCATATTTCTCATAATGTCTAGTGTTGATGTTTCTTCTTTTGACTCCCTTAACGGCAGTTGCCCAAGTTTGGTAAAATGTAAAGTGACAATGATGCCTTTTGTAGAAACCGATCACAGCCAAACAGGTGTTGTCACAGAACAGCCTTTTTTAAACTTCTGTGAGAAATATAAATGGAAACTAATTTAATAAATAGAATGAAAACACTATCTTATTAGACACACTCTGTAGATTAACCTAATCTGTTCATCACAATTGTTATTATTGTGCTGTGGAATCTACGCATGGTTTTGTGACAGTGTATTCAATACAGTGTATCTTTTGCATGGCCGTATAGATTTTGTGAGGTCTGTTATTTCCGGAATATTCTTCTTAAGATGCAGGTCATTTTAGGCAGAAACACTGCCTTCGTTTTTCCCTGCTACAGTTGGACCATTGCAGTACAGCAGCATGTATTTAATATGATGTAATATAACAGCACACTATATCATTTATTGAAACTTAATTCCTAATATTATTTGTATTCCTTTTGGCAAAACTTTATGATATCAGCCATAACAGAAAATGTACTGTTTACTGTGGATTCTTTCGGACATCTTGGTTTTACCTCGAGTAATCCAGGCAGTACAGTGGTTTACTCGTATTAAGGGAAGAATTTAGATGCAGAAGGAAACTTTTTTGGCTTGGAGCTGGCTGAGGGCTAGCACCTGGCTGCCAAAGACGGGGTTGTTGACTCCGCCATTTAGACACCATGAACAATGATAGGGCAGAGGTGAGATTCTGTAAGCAGCTAAAACAAAACATAGAATTGTGGGTAATTTATATCTGTGTGATTAAAAAAACTGGTTCACCTAGGGTAATTTCTGGGAACCATCTGAAAATGTTCCTCCATAATATTGGTTCGAAACTTCAGTTGCTAAAAGGATTTGAACCCATTAACCCTGAGTAATTTATAGTCCACAGGTCACTGCTTTTCGAACTAGATTACTTTTCAAAGAAATGTATGACAAACGTTATATTGCATTGAACGTTCATTATTTTTACTCGAGATGCTTATCTTCGTGTTTAAATTGGTGGTGGGCTGCCAACAACTCTTCCGTTACCACGTGACAAGCATTTTTATTTGCTTGTACTCTAACGGAAGCTCTTCTGAGGGTTAATCCCCATCAATACAACCCAAATCTTCTGGCTGCTGGATGGATTGACCTGATTTGTTAAGTTGCAAATCGGAAGCGTTAATCCTACCTTCATGTCCACTGTGAAACTCTGACCTCCTTATCACAGACTGTCCACTGCCTATTCCGTTAGTTTCCTTATAAATTCCATTGTTGTTAATTTATATTTAAACAAAAAGATAAGCAGTTTATTTTATCTGAGAATTGGTGTGTGTCTGTGTTACAGTGTCTACAAACTTCACGCTCTCAACACAGGAACAACTATTTTCCTATTCTCTCTCTGTGTCTGTTTCTCTGTCTCTTTCCATCAAATGCAGATGTAGACGAGATGTTATGTTTTGTTCATGTCAGATTTTAGCTTACGGCATCCCTCTGACAGGATGGATTCCAATTTAAACCAGTGCCATGTCATAGCCGTATGTGCTGTATTGGTTTGCCTAATCAATGATTGCTAAAAATACACCTTAATCTGTAGGTATGCAACAGAAGCTGCCAACAGTGGAAAAGCTCATTGTTGGTCATTGTATTGATTAATATTTGCTTTTAATCCTGTGCAAGAACAAATCTATCTTTATTTCTATTGTATTTACTCAGTTAATTTTAACCTTGAGATGCTCTTCAACTGTAATTTTTTTCTTTGATTATGCTAAAATGAACTGGCCTAACATGTTACAGGAGCAGTAGTGTGATGCACTGAGAACTATGCAGCCGATTAGACGCTTACATGTTCCAGAGGACCACTATTACTTCATTCAACAAAAATAACTACGTAATAGAATCTTTGAATATTTTTGTGGGATTTTTAGCCCCCTCTACATTTCCTGTTCGGAAACACATCAACATTGTTCTTTACTCATCAGGGAGATCAGATTTAGAATTTGTTTTTAGTTTTTTTAAATTAACTACAGAGAGTCTCTCATTTGGTATTGCTTCAATTTGGAGGATATTTTGGCAGGAACTTAATAAGGTCATACGTTTAATGCTAAACATAATGGTCCGATCATAAATGTTCCTTTAAAAACTAAACCCATGTGTTTGCCTTTGATGTGTAATTTTTGATAACTGCAGGTCCACCACGATGAGATCGGACCCGGATCACTGTCAACTCCAAGCAATTGACCTGTAACTTTCTCTCTCAGCTTTGCAAAAACAAACATTATTTTGATATAATCAAGCTGGCAAAGAACAAATCAGAAGTCAGACATAATGCATGCATCACAAACCTGCATCACCTACCTGCATCTCATACTTGCATTATAGTCACTATTTTTTTTTTAAAAAACCGTCTTGACCACAGATCAAGCTGCTTCAGACTGGTCTAAATCCATTATATAAAATTATATGTGGAAACCTTTTCTCAGAGGATCAAAAGGTTGTAGCCTATATATTTTGGTCATTAGTTGGCCTTCTTTTTTCAAAATATATGCATTTTTTCAATCATGTACTGATGTTTTTAATCCCATGTTTGTATTGACTTCATTCAATGGGTTTCATCACGTGTGGATTACTGCCTATAATGGTTAGAAAGACCACATCGAGGATTTTGTATCTGCAATATTTTTCACTTTAACACACAATTACTTTTCACATCGAACTCCAAGAAAATGGTAATGGTAATATAGACATGAAAACAAAGAAATATGGCGATCAAAATTATGGTTCGCAATCACAGGGTAAAGATGTTCCTATCATTTTAAAAAATATTTAGGCGGTAAGCCATTGTTTTATGTTTTGGGATGAGAGAATATTGCAGTTTTTGGTCGGAAGAAGACCGGTCAGTGGGTTATTGGGCGGGGACCTGTTTATGTGCCACTGTATCCGCTTGGTGTAATTACGTTGATAGAACCGTACACATAGCAGGACCAGCTCACTCTGCGGCGTAACGGACGCTTTGGTTTTCTTTTTGAAAAAGGCTCGGCAGCGCCGCGACTAACCAGTCCCCTCTGTTACTAAATGAATAAACCTCTGCGTGTAACGTCCCAGACACGTTGAATTGTGCACAGCGGATAGAGCGTGTGTGTGTGTTTTTTTGGAAGTAGAGAGAGTTCATGTGTTCTCTCTGCGCTGGTCTCGTATTACAAAGACCAGTGAGTGAGGGATAGAACGGTGGGTTGCTCCACTATGCTAACTGACAGCATCATTATTTTACTTTCGCGAAATATATTGAGACAACAAAAGGATCAAGTCTACTGAGTGAAAACAAGAAGTCCTATAAAAATGGAATAGGCTACTGTGATTTCCTGGACACTGAAGAGATTACATCAGGAAAACGGAAACGATTTATTTTACTCGCTAGTTTACGAACAGGGTCGAGCAGAAGAACGGGGAGAATATTGCTTTATTACGAGAGAACAGCTGCTACACATATAGCAGCGCAGCAGCGAACATTCTCAGAGGTAAGTTGGTGGCTTTAATCTGTATCAGGTATTTATATGTTCACATAGTTGGCGTTATTGGGGTTTTTACTTTGGGTAAAACTAATAAGGAAACTAATGAGAGAGGAGTGAAAATAATGCTGTGAGTTCGATATTCATCGGAATCGGGCTGGGTTCCAACTGTTGCCAAAGCATTAAAATATTGTATTCGCACTCAGAAAAATTATTTAATCCATATTTGGTGTTATTCTTGCTATAACTTTATTTGAACTCGTCCCATACACACTATGCGCACTGCGGTTCAGAGTTGGAAGCCACTCAGATTCCTTCTTTGTCGTTTAAAATCTCACTAGAAATTGTGTTAATTTCGACGAATACGTCAGAATAGTACCTACAGTACAAAACTTTACAGTAATTGAGTTATAAAGTAGAAGTAAATTGGTTATTCTTTTCTGTTGGTTGTTCTTTTTAATGCTGGTAATCCATTGACTGTTTTCAGTTATTTGTGCCACGTATATTTCGAATGTATTTTTTTAACTTATCATGGTACGGTTATATTATTGCCGTAATTGTTTTATGAGTAGCTGGACAATCGAATGTAAGACACACGTTACATTTACTGTACTTTCTTTTTAAATGGTATGATTGAGTGAACGCGTTTGAAATTTACAATTTTTTCTCCCAATTTAGTTTGATCGTGGACTTAACAGTTATAGTAATCCTCCTCGGTGGCGACTTAAGCCTAAACACGTCTTGTTTTCTTCCTTCTTGTTTTTTATTATTATTATATAAACGGTAATGAAATAAGTATTAGCTGCAGCTAAGTGATTATAGTAATTGCAGCGTGACCTGTGCAGGCAGTTTGGCGGAACTACGCTGGGTTGAAGTATTGGGACTCCAGTGTTTCTTTGTGAGACCTGTAAACGGGTACAGTTAGACACTGATCAAGGCTACCGAGTCGGTCGTGGTGTGTGTATGGCCCGCCTGGGTCTGTTAACACTTTTCATTTGTGTATTTTTTTTAACGACTGTATTTTGTCCTGCTACATAGATTATTTGCGCCAAGTCAGAAAGTGGCATATAGTGTTTGTGTGTGTGCCTGTGCGTGTTGTGGGTGGCAGGGACTTGCAGCTGGCTGAGCTGGAAGTGTTGGAAACGTTCTTAGCACTTCACCCCAGATGTTGAACTGTGCATTGAGAGTCAGATTGGGTTCCTGCAGGGTTGATCTCTTCATTGTCACTACACAATGGACACACATCCTAAGCCCCCCCCACCCCCAGCAATGTGCTGTGGTGCTTTTGTATGCTGATTTACACATAGGAAGGCTTTAAATGCAGGGTTTTACAGTGCATTCAGCAGTTATTTTCAACAAACAGTTGGAACAATTGATAAATAATGCACGGCTGCTATATATTTGTGAAAACTGGAGCTGTGTGGTTGTGTGTGATGATACTGTCTGTTACATCAATTTGTGCAAGAAAACCGCAATAAAATGGCCCATGCAACATATAAATGTACAGACTGGAATGTATGCTTTGAATGAACTGGTAAGATCCATATATCAATGGTTAGAGTGGGATCAAGGATGTTCCGTCTATTCCCAAACCATGATTTCCTGGAACAAATGTTGTATTGTGTATGCCCCTCTGTGAAAGAAGTTCCATATTGCAAACTCAGTTGCCACTAGTATCAACCAGTTGTCAGTGATGATTATTTATTCAGAATGCATGGCAACAAATGCCGAAAACAAAAATGATATTTGATACGCGACTGTTCCCTGCACCGAATGCAGCTTTGTGTTTTCAGGTTAGCGTTAGCGACATTTCATGCGATACATTTTGTCTCCGGTTGTTCTTCCTTCAGTCTCTTCATTTTGTCTTCATTACCAGCTTCTCTGCTCTACCTCTTTATTCCTAATTCCTTTTCTCTCTCCTGGTTTTCATGGCTATTGGCTAATCAATGAAATGGCTCCATCATCTCCATTGCCGACCCACCAGCAGGGCTCGTATCTCCATGTGACAGTAAAGGTCTTGTCCAGTTTGCCTCAGAGCAGAGATGGAAGGAGAGCAGATGGGTCATGATGGTGTTTGGGTGGCAGCAGGGGAGAATAGTTAAGAGAGGCTGGAATGTTTAGGTGTACGGTGGTGAAGGGTCACAGTCGCTATGGCCACACGCACTAGTGTGGCTGCAAAGTGTGCACAGCTGCGGCTGTGGGTGATTGAGACGGCCCTACGCTTGCTTGTGAAGTGTGTCCGATTTGTACACATCTGACACATCGTACTTTGTCTGCACCGGGGTGCTTGTAGAGACACTAACTCAGGTTCCACTTCCAAACTGTAGGGCAATGGGCTCTTTCCGCCTCAGTGCCCAGACCAGGAAGGCCTAGTCTATAATGTTTGATTGATTTCATGGGCTGCCTCATTATAAAAAGAATTACAATAATCATATCTATTCACTTAGCAGTCTTTATTAGAAGTCACCAACTGGAAGAGGTGAAACTGAAGGCTTCGTATTGCAGAGTAGAGTAGAGGTGAGGAGAGAAGTGGCCTTGTTCAAAGAACTCACTGAACCATTTGTTACCAGCTGACCAGTATTGACCATCTGCTGTTTCAGTGTCTTCCCTAAAGGCTGTGTGTGTGTGTGTGTGTGTGTGTGTGTGTGTCTCTGTCTGTCTGTAAGCGTATGTATTCTTATGAATGTATTTACATACTTGAGATGTATGTTTTCCATGTCCTGTTTGTTTTGTTTTTGCGTGTAGTCAATATAACGGCATGCAGCGGGTGAAACCTGGAATGGATTAAACCATGGGGAAACGCTTTCCTTCCTTTTCATGGGCGCTGAATGCGTCTCTTCTGGAAACATGCATGTGTGTACTGCACAGAGCATTTTCTGTCTCTGAAGTGTCGTCTCCAGATGTCTAATTTTTCTGTTGTCAACCCTCTGTTTATTGCTTGTCTATTTTGCTGTGGCTCTTTGTTTCATACCTGCTTCGGAGTGTGTGAAATTAACCACTGCAATGATTCCATTGTGCTGTTTGTGCAGAGATTTCCATTGTGCTGTGTGTGCAGGGATTTCCATTGTACAGTGTTGTGCAGAGATTTCCATTGGGCTGTGTGTGCAGAGATTTCCATTGTGCTGTGTGTGCAGGGATTTCCATTGTACAGTGTTGTGCAGAGATTTCCATTGGGCTG
>JAOVYW010073475.1:0-19951 GCA_025775045.1 Hiodon tergisus
CCCCCCCCCCCCCCCCCCCCCCCCCCCCCCCCCCCCCCCCCCCCCCCCCCCCCCCCCCCCCCCCCCCCCCAACCCAAGGGTATCACATGTAAGTGGATAATGCTGTGCTGAAGGCATATTGTTCAGCAGCCTGCAATGGGCGAGTGGGGGTTTTTAACTTTCCAGCCGAGACATTGTACTTGCCGTTTCTTTTAAGCACAGAAAGAACCTTGGCCTGTTCCTGTGGAGCCAGCAAACAAGCAGTTCCCCACATTGAGCCAAAGTGTTTAAAAGGGAGCAACCACAACAAATGGGATTTGTCATAAGGTTTATTTTTAAAATTACTTTGTCTCAAGTACAAAACTGTACATGTATCTATGTACACATATCCACAAAAAATGTATACAGTGTGCTTATAGCTTAATTTCTACAATTGACAAAAGTAAACAAGTTTAGCTGCTCAACAGCTCAAAGAGAATGCTACAAAACAGAACATCCCAGAACTATTCCAATAGATGGCTTCTTTGACAAAAGTGTACAGCAACCTCAGACAATGACACCATAGCTCAGGTTATAACCCCCCCCCAAACAAAATTGAAAACGTAGAAGTCCAGGCAACAATGCTCTTGTTACTTCATTAAGAAAATCATTTACCCAAATCCAATTCATTAAACAGTAAAACCTTGTTTATAGACAGATGTAGGGTAACAGTGCAGAGTAACTTCAGAATACCCTAGTTCTATTGTACAAGGAGGGTCTCTTCAGACTGAGAAAGACACTTGTTCGATTTGGCAGTGAGATCCAAGGCATAAGTCAGCCTAAGTTTATTTAATGGCCACTGAGGATGTTTGGTACATTTAGACAAGATCAAACAAATTAAAGCATGCCTTTCCCCCCCATTCAGAGATTGACTGGTGCAATTTTAAAAAGTAGTGCATTAAGGTAGTACAACCAGGTCATTAAAATGGTCCAAAGTAACCCTTTACCCCCTCAAGGTTTCAGGTTCTCGCATATTACACATGCAACCCCCTTGTCCTAAAAAGACGTGAATCTTTCAATGGCAAATCAACTGGCAGTTTTATGGAAATTGCTACACCAAACAGTAGCCACTTAATGGCATCAAGATAGTGCTTTCCAGTTGTACATTTAACCAGAGGTTGGGTGAGAAAGAGCCTCGATTTGTTTTAATAAATATTTTGGGCAAGGGCAGAAACATTCACCAGATACTACAAAACTAAAAAAACAATGGATGGTCATTGGCTAAGATTCCCGTCACTAATGATACACACCATTGTCCATCGAGGTTCCATCCGAATAAGGTAGTCACTCAGCTTGACACGGTCATCAAGTAGTTTTTAGGAGGGCTTCTCCGGCCCATCAGCAAGTGGTTCTTGCAGTTCATAGCGGCACTGAACGAACCGTTGTTGCTGGGTCCGGCGATTGGGGCGGGTGCTTCGGCCTCATAAAGGACGCAGATGGAGCCATCTTCGCCGATGCGATAAGACACCTCGTAAGGGTCAACCCACAGAGTTAGTTCCCTGGGCAGGAGCTGGTACAACTGCTGACTTTTTATACCGATCCGGCTTGCGACTTTGCTCATGATGGGGTCCAGTTCGTGATTAATCCGAATGCAGCGGTATCCGGAACCTTTCTGGGGTTTCTCTGGGAACCAGTGATGTTTGTAGTGTTCTGAGGAGAGAATTAAACCGTGTTACGAAATTCATATGTAGCGAAACACTACGACTACAGCTCCAGTGCACGGCTAATCGACGGATAAGTTAACGCGACCATACAAACGCTTCCACTCCAGTTACATGCAAAAGGTTAGTGGACATACGACCAAAGTTACCATAATCAACACCTCAACCCATTCGGCAAGTTCATTAAAGACCGCTAAAATAAACCATAAGTCGACCTAGTGTGTATGCCGTCGCCATCGTAGATTTAACAGCAAGAGAAAGCCATTACGTTGAATTTGCAGTCATAACATTATAGCGCTTTTCGTACCCAGGAACGAGTTGGAGCATCAAGTATTTAAGCACCAGTTTTGATTAAAGTAAACCACGTAGATTAGACAAAAAGTTTCCCACTCGAACGATATAGGCGAAAACAAAATGCAGGCTAAAAAAGTTGAGTTTGCCAGTTTGAAACGAACAGTCGAACCGTTTAATTACGTGATGCGTTTACCTGATAAAGTTTGCTGAAGGCAGTCGTTGAAGATCTGTAGTTGTTGCTCACTCAGGAAGCCCCTAGTTCTCAAAAGGCTGGCAACGAAGCCTGCCGCAGCGGTTACCTCGGGGGCCATATCAGCTTTGGTTCCGCCGCCTTGGTTCATATTTTATGCTCAGGATTGTATGCGTTACCTACAAAAAACGTAAAGAAGACTCCAACTGTGGCACCAGTGTCTAGAATTCCTCAGAATGAATCCACTCGAACATCGATGTCCTGCTTGCGTTTAAAAAAACTTAGTAGTTCAACACTCCCTCAAAAAACACAGACAGGAGGGAGGAAACCACCAATTTGAGAATTTTACTCACGATTTACGAATGGACGCCTAGAAACCAAAAAATAAAAAATTCGGAACAACAGGTTTCTACTCTGCTACTCTTTTAACTTGGAAGTGCACAAAAGACGCGATTTAATGTAATTATCTCCTTGATTGCTATTGGGATGTAACCAATCCGCGTTTAGAAACGCCCAAACACCATTATTTTTACATTCTGATTGGTTTACTATGTGGAAAAAATCCCAACTCTGAGCTCTGCAGTTGGAGGGTATGTAAATAAGCTTCCGCTAGTCCAAATATAGAGACTGACGTCAAAGCCAATGCCTAAACTGACGCAGACATTGGAAAGTCCGGGTACGTTTTCAAAATAGAGTATCCTTGTAATTTCACAATAGTCTTCACTTGTAGGTATGTATACTGTCTAAGGACAATACTGCAGTTATTGCGAATATCAAAGTTATAAACATTCACTTTTTTAAAAACTTTTTGCAGTTGATTGGGAATATTGAGTTTTTACATGCTTGGTGATACTACTAGGCCAGGCCAACTAATAATAATAACAATAGTACATAGCTATTTCATAGCAGAAGTTAAAGTAAGAATGAAGAAGAAATAAAACATTTAAAAAGCAACAATAATTTGTAGTCTTCCTATTATATGGGGTACTTTATGTTGTTTGTGATAACGAGGCCGTTAATCACGAAAGGAATGCCTACGTGTCGGTTGTAAATAGCGTTATCTACTCATTAGTTCGCAATGCCTGTACTAGTCTACCATGTTACCATGGTTTCGTCTATTGCTGACTGGTTAGATTTTCTCACTCCGGGCACTGCCTCCCTCTTCCTGTGGAAAAACACAAGGCGTGACGTGAAAGACGGAAGTTGGGGGCTGGCGCAGCGTCATGGACGTACATTACAACGCTGCCAGGAGCGCATACCATTTATGGTATACATTGTACCAGGATTACGGCTTGTACTAGCTAATATTACTGCCGCGAAGCGTTTCCTAGTTTCCTGTAGGATTTGGTAGTCAAGAAAGATTTGTTTTTACAGCTAGAATTACACAAAGTTTACAGAGTTAAATTACACAAAGCAAAAACACCAAACAGGTTTAACATATACAATCGAGAAATAGTGCTGAGGTAAAGTAGTGTTATAGTGAATTTGTCTGGCACAATGAGAATTTGACTGTAGTGCGGAGTTTTATTGAAACCATTGAAAGTGTGTAAACTCGTTTGAAGTTGAATTGAAAAACACCCATCCAGATTTTTTTCCTCCTATAGAGGGCGAATATGTAATTACTTTATTTGTTTTAACCTGTAATTCAACTGTAAAACGCTCAAATTTCTATTTTTTAGTAATGGCTTTGAACTGCTACACATTAGATTTTCGATTTGTGTGCCAGCTTCAAAAAAGGGTTTATGGTGTTATATGCAAACTCCCCGGGGCGGCGTGTTACGTAAACAGACTTAGGGGGTATAATGTGTAAAACCAACACACAAGAGTTCGTGTCGAAGATTTTTTTTTTTAATCTCTCGGAAGTAAGAACCGTGCGATTTATAGCACCTAATCACCGAGGAGCCAAATTAACTGCCACTCTATCGCTGTGTTATCTCTGCGGGCTGCACAAATTTGTAAAATATAATTTCAGTATTCCAACATTAATGCCATTTTATGAAATAGGTGCTTATTGTAATTACGTGAAACTCAATTATATTTATTGTTTGTAACACCTTAATATATGAAACGATTACCTTTAAAATAATATAAACATTTCAAAAGCCTCTCATAATATCTTTATGCTTTACTCATTTATAACGCCTCGCACGCCTGTTGGCTATTTAATGTTTACATGATTATTGAAAGTAAATTAAGACTGTCCTTGCACTTTATTAATATGTATGTTATTACGTTGACGTCGTGTTTAAACATACATTTTAATTGTGAACTCTGTGCACTTGAAAGGGATTACGAGATCATTGCTCTCACTGTGTAGTATCTGGACACGCCTGTGCCAGAGACCGCTAATATCTAGGTTAAAGAGTGCATATGTGGAACCACAAAAAGAGTCCTTGACGTGAAGATTCAAGAATGGCTGTGTGTGTCACGAGTATCCGTATGCTGCCAAAGAGTTTGGTACACTGACGTAAAAGAAAATGGGCTGGAGGTAAATAGAATTTAGAAAAATAAAAACGAAAAATAATATTGAGAGAAAATTATTCGAATAAATAAATAGAAATAGTGTACACAGTTTAAGTACATAATAACAAATGGCGAAAAACAACTCCAGCCCTACCATCCCTTGTTTCCTGATGGACAGTTAAATACTTAGCTGCCAACTTAAAGGTGCATGCTTCTTACATTTCAGCTCTTTTTACAGCAGCCAGTTTCAGTGGCTACTTTCAATAACTGCCCTTAACGGCAACGGTCAATTTTTTTTCTGGGATCTTTGACCGTTGCCATATTTTGTGTCAGATAGGCTGCAGCCTCTGTCAGAATTATAGGTGGAAAGTTTAATTAGGGTTTTCCCATGTTGTTTAAGTATAATTTGAAGTGGGCCCCCAGTTTTTATGAACATATCGCAGGATTGGTTGTATGACAAAAAGATTTTAGCCATGCTTTTTTGGGTAATTGTCACATTGTTTTAATTATTGCTTTGTTAGCACCGTGCAGCTTTTCTTATAATGTGGTTAAAGACATATTAAATCACAAAGCCAAATTTGGTAATGAGTCTTTTGCCCAGTGATTTACTGGATTTGTGTCTGCCAGGTTAGGCTTCAGCAGACTTTTACCCTGGACAAGAGATAATGAACGATTATTATTAGTTTGTTTGGTAGATGCCAGGGGTATCTAGAGACATTAATTTAGATCTTAACATATTTAAGCATTTTAGAATAACACTATATTATTATTTGGTAGTATTCAGTGTATATCTGCTCAAAATCTAATTTCTACAACACTGGCAGAAATACCACAAACATTTCTTTGCATTGTTGCCATGCTTTTTACAGTACACATTTCCAATCAACCTAGGCGCTGAAGCTCGAATCTTGCGGGGGATGTGTTCAGGTTCCACACAACCAGGGTTTTATTGCAGTGAAGAGAAAAACACTTCACAAACAGAAACGGATAATGCCTATGTCTATATAAATATCTGCATATTGGCAGAATATTGATTCTCCAGGGCACTTTGGCCTCCCAAGGAGACTATATTTCTTAATTAGGCTTCTGTAGCACAATTAAAGGGGTCACATATAAAGACCTACAACAACAGTGTATTTTAAACATGAAACCTTTTAACAGCACGGTGACTCAGGAAGAGGAAATGTGAACAGTTTTAAAATAAAGTTCGTAATCATGACACTGGTACTTATGTCGCAATATATCAGTTAGCGGCGAATGTGGACATTTCATTACTTCTGCCAATACAGTCCAGAGTGATCATCTATGTTGGAAAGCAAACATAATAAAGAATAATCTTCATGATTCATGCGGTCATTTGTCAATTTTTAAAAATCTGGAACAATATTTTAAATATGCTTAATTAATATAGGTGCATAAAAGTCGATCGCTAAGAATTTCAGTGTGGAGAACTTTTTGTTAAATCCACCACATATCGCTGGATTCTTGTAGAGTTTTCGACAGTTCCCGGTCCCTGTCGTCCTTGGGGCTTCGTGTTGGAGGAAAGCACGAATCGAACGTTTGCCAGGCAGGACATTTCGCTTTTATTACAAAATAGGTACGTGAACTGCTCATGAGTCACAAGTTTCAGGTTCCACTTTATATTTTCTTTCCAAGTAAATATATCCTCCGGGCCACATATACATTTCTGTTGCATAGGGACTTTTGCAATGAACATAGGTGGGTGAATGGCCCTCTGATCACCCATAGTTAGTCCCGTGAATGGGTGCTGACATCAAATACAGGATTCCTACAGGATGCCCGATAGCCCGATAGACGCGGAACTATTTGCTGTCTCCATGCGCCATCTGGCGAGACGTTAAAATCTAGGCAAAAAAAATCACGAAAATAAACTCGAAATAAATTTTGTCAAGGTACAAATGTACCAAAACAAAACAAAAAACAACACGAAACCCAAAGCAGACCATTGTGAGGGCAGTTTTAAATTAATAATGCAGACAATACTAATTTATTAAGAAGTAGTAGCATACCCAGCAGTACCCCGGTACCGTTTAGAATATGCTGTCGGTCAGAACGAACCTAATCAGTACCTAGCGCAACTATTTTCAGAGTAGGTGGCCCTTCCGCCGTCAGTCTGTTCAAGCCTATTTCTTCACTGTAGTAACGTTTTTCGAGTGACTTAATCGGTATGGTTTGCCGCAGGGCCAGAGTCTTGTCTACATTCATTTCACAAAATACAAAAGAGCAGGGGATACATGTAATTCGTTCAGTTATTTAAATTATTGGCTGGATTAAAAACCTTTGCCAATATATCCACTGGTATTAAAAGGCTACGGACACATGGACATTTTATGGACAAAGGGAGCTTTAAAGAGCAGTTAGGACGAGAGGTCCTGATAGACGAGAAGAATCTCTCCCTATGCAGTACTGCAAGCCTTTAGGCACCCAGGAAGCTGGTAGGAGATGCTCAATAACGACAAGCTAAATAAGTCTTACTGATTTAACCCACCCCAACCCAGAGGGCGTTCTGAAAATGGGGTGTCACTGTGTTCTTCGGGTCACAATCAGCTAAATGACCTGAGCTGGATTTGAACCAGCTCAGTCTGTGCTTGGGCGAGCTCCAGCTCATTGGGCTCAATTTGTGCTTGGATTACCAACCGACCCACTCAGGAGGCTCTACTTCAAATACTACATTGCATAGAGCCTCTGCAAATCTGGGAGAAATAGGACCAGTGGTGGGATTTCCAGTGAAGAATGAGGAGAAGAGGAGGAGACAGGGACCCACTGCTCCAAAGTTTGAGAGCAAAAAAATTAATCATATTTGATTTTTTATTGCGTATTTTTACAAATAGAATTGGTCACAAACCACTGAAGCGATTGCATTTTCCAGAGGGAATTTTAAAAATACACAAAGTCAGAAAACCCTGTGCCAAAGGGGAAAAACTGGAAAATTATGACCTTACCCCAGTGGCAGTTGAGAAAAATCCGGGAAATTACATAAGTAGTAGACACATAGAGAATAAAGCAAACAGTGACGAGCTGACTAGATGTTTAGCAGCCTCAGTATTTTGTGGGAGTATCGTTCTTGGTTCTTGCTGCCAGGACGGCACCGGAGATGATACCCCTCTTCGGATTGGCCACATCTTATCTCTCCCTTGCCAGGGGAGATTCTTTCAAGAAAAGCAGAATTTGATTAGTGACAGACATGCAAGGGGAGGCAGAGTACATTAATTCAGTGTTTGTACGACAATTATGCAGTCTCAGCATTAATAAACAATGGCAGCATACAAAAGCAAAAAAGAGGTGAGATGCAAGGGAAGGTATAACTTGTTGGTTTATACAACATTATCATAGAAATTGTGTTTGTAAATATAGATAAACTGTGATCGGTTCAATTGGTGTACTTTTAGTTCAATTGGTTTAATAAATTTGTCAGTGGATATCTGTACAACCCCAGTCTTTCATTCTTTTCTCTGTCCTAGCATTTAAGGAGTTTGTGCAAGCTAGGTATCAGTTGTGCTTAGAGTGTCGTCGGGTTAACAGTGTTAATTGGTTACACCTGACCCTTTATAGTGGTAGGTGTGTTTATCACCGGTAGCGTCCTAACGTAGCGACAGCCTCGCCCCCCCCCCCCCCTCAGCCTCGCTGCACAAAGATTTGATTGCAAGAAGATGAGCTAGGAGTCTATCTGCAGGAGTCTATCGAGGACTGACATGAACTAACTACCTGCCACGCCCCTCCCCTTGGGTCAGGGGGTCAGATCTGCACTATTGTACTGTCCCATCAGTGGAGGACACTGGAACTGCCAGTCAGCAGTCAAGAAGGCTGATTTCATCACAGCCATTGCATCCCTTCCCTACTCCATTCAAGCAGGCCAGAGTCACACCCGACCGGTCTCGTTGCTTTCCTTTCTATCCAAACCCCTTGAACGTCCCACTGCTAACCAGCTTTCTCTCTCTTCCTCTCTCAGAATAATCTCCTGGACCCTCATCAATCTGGCTTCAAAACAACACTCAAAAGAGACAGCCCTCCTCTTCGTTAGCAAAGCGCTACATTCTGCAAGAGCAGAGGGCAACTCGTCTGTCCCACTCCTCCTTGAACTCTCCGCTGCCTTCGACACTGTGGCTTACCAGACACTCATCTTCATATTGTCTGAGATGGGAATCTCAGGCAGTGCTCTTACCTAGTTTTCTCCTATCTTTCTGGTCGCTCTTACCAGGTTGCCTGGAGAGCCGCTGTCTCTGTTCTGCACTACCTTACCACTGGAGTCTCCCAGGGCTTAGTATTGGGCCCCCCTTCTCTTCTCTCTCATCTCTTTATACATTAAATATCTAGGAAAATTAATCTCTGCTCATGTGTTTTCATATCACTGTGACACTGATGACACTTTTCTTTCGTTTCCCCATTCACAGATCTCTGAGATACTCCCTCACATCTCCACCTGCCTTCAGGATGGTACTACTTGAATGTCACCTCAGACTCAACATGGCTAAAACAGAACTACTGTACCTCCCAACCAAACACACTCCTTTCCAGGATGTCTGCATCTCAGTGGAAGGCACCACAGTCACATCAAGCCGTACAGTCAAGAATCTGGGAGTCACCATAGACCATGACCTGTCCTTCAAGGAGCACATTGGTTCAGAGGATCGATCCTACAGATTCATCCTCCATAACATCAGGAGGATTCGTCCTTTCCTCACTGAATAAACTGCACAGCTTCTGGTCCAGGTACAGGACCAGACCATTCAAACTATTTCAAAATGCTGTTGCTCGGGTAGTCTTCAACCACAGGAAAATCATCCATGCCACCCTCCACTTCATCAAACCCGTTGGCTGTCTTGTGAGTGAAGCAATCTATGAGGATTGTAGAGGACTAAGAGATATTTTAAAGACAAAGGCCCAAGACCATTTAATGCCTTAAATAGGAGAAGTAACACAATAATGGGCAATAATTCTAAGAAAAAATGCTTCTGGTGTGGTATTTTTAATATGGTATTCAAACGAGAGATCTGAGATCATTTTTACCCAAAGTCTTTGATAAGCAAAGTGGGAGGCACCGAGTAGCCATAAAAACTCATTGTATTATTTCTCATGCAGTTACTGTGATTTTTAGGGCCTAGGACTATCATTTCCATTTTTCCAGAATTTAATAGCAAAAAAAAATAGTCAGCCAGTGTTTTTTTTGTCCTTGATGCAATATTATGCTCCTCGCCTGGTTTAGAGCTGGATGTCAATTGTATATCAGTGGAATCCCATGTTTAAGAATAATATCATCTAGTGAAGAATAGGGGACCTAAAACTAAATGCTGTCGGACATCATACCTAACTTCGGTCAAATCTGAACAGTCATAATTTATTTGCACTAACTGAAATCTGTCTGTTTTATTAACTTTGTCGGTACTGGGTCCAGCAAGCATGCTCTAGATTTAGAGGACATCATTCGTTTTTCAAATTGACAAATGTCTACATGGGCAAGAAATGTTGCCTGAGCATTTCTATTTCCACGGACTGGCATATAGTCATGCAACTATTCCTTCATTTTGCAACCGTATTAAATCAATTTAATTAAATGACTTAGAATTATACTCAATAAAACCATCCTGAACAGAAGTCCTGAACAAAAGTCTTTGTTTAACTATACTTGACTGAATACATTTTCTGAGAATATCAGGATGTCCTTGGTGTTTTAGTACCCGTAAGGCACATTGTTGCCCTACGTGTACAGTAGAAGGTTAACCAGTGCATTCCACAGTTAAAATAATTATTAGTGAAGCCTCCATGATGTTTGAACACATGATACCGGAAAATAAGACAAAGAAATGTGCTGTGAATGTTAAGCTCATCTATACCTGAGACCTTGAATGCTTAGTGTCATGAGAACATGACTTCCTGTACTGACCCGTGGAGCAGACACCTTGCTGTTACATTGCCGGTTTGGACAGAAATGTCAGCTACCCTTCCTCTTTTAAAAACAGGCTAGGGTTTTCCCTGGTCAAGGACTATTTACAAGCTGATTTCTATTGATTTTGACCTGACTAGGCAACAGTGCCTCCCAAGTTGTAGAATTTATTCTGTCACCATAATGGCAGCATTTCTATTTTTCAATATGAAACGGAAAAAAAATCTGTTTATGTAATGGAAGCAGTAACACTTTCATAAATAGTTATTCAACAAAAAGGTTGAACCTTAAACAGGACAGGACCGAACAGAGCCGACTCCTTTGGTTCAGCCCCCCCTCTACCCAAGTCTCAAGTCTTAAATCTGAAAGAGATAAATGTATGAATGCTGAGCATGCATCTTTTGTTTTGTTTTTAGCAGAGATCTAACGTAAGTTTAATGAGACTTAGATCTAACAGAGATCTAACGTAAGCTGGATTTAGATATGATGAAAACGTGTACGATTCTTTGTACGAACTTTGGACAGCAATGTTCTGAGCAGAAAATTTACTTTTGATAGAACGGGGGGGTGGTTAACTGTACGTATTCATTTCTACATTTCTGTCCGTGCGTGTTGTGGATTGTGCAGCTCCGTACAATCGACTCATACCAAGGAAGCTGAGTGAATAGTCTGTGTTATTGTTTCTAATACCGTTGAAAAATTAAAGCGTTCAATGGCAGGTCAATTTGCGTGTACTGTAACTGAGGTTGGAAATCAAATAGCAACAGCAACGCCAGGCAGTCATATTTAAAATGACAGCAACCTGTTAAAAAAGCTACAATGGTTAGAAAATAGAACAGAAGTTACTAAATAAAATATGCACGCACTGACTGTTAAAAGTAGAACGCGATTATTTTTTGAAAAGGGGATGTTTAGAATCCATTTGGCCACATTCAGCTCGGAGAACCGGCAACGTAGAGTATGGCAGGTTACTCAGTTTACCGCTAAGAAAAAAACAAACAAGGAAATCAAAACAGAGGAACTCTACACGTTAAAAACGAAGAATTGATGTCTAAATTTGAGTGATGGTCGCATTTACGTAATGAGAACTTTACTAAATAGTTGAAAAATTTTGCAAAATTATACTGCTTCCCCCCCAAAGAATACAGTGTTAGAAGTGATAGAGAAAGTGGGTCATCGTTGTATATCATGTAGTTTTCCATATTCCATGATGGTATTTTGATTCTCTAGGAAAGGAAAATTGATTACTACGGAGCCCCTCTGGTGACATCACCTGTTAATAAAAATATTGCGAGTCCACGATTTAATAATCTCGTTCCCACGCATTATGATCCCGTTCCCACGCGTTACTAAGTCGTGGCCACTCAATATTTTTATTAACAGGTAACAAGTCACCAGAGGGGCTCCGTAGATAACACCTGAATTCAAAAGTTGCTGGTTTTATTTTTGTATTCTTTGATTGGCTTGTTAAGCAAAACAAAAAACAAAACATATGTAGAAAGAAAGTTACCAATAAACACACGGTTAACAGGAGATTGCGTCTTGTCTGTCTTATTTGGGAGAATCAATCTATTTCTTAGATTTCTTTCAGTCTGTCTGTCTTTTCTGTCTCCCCACCCTCAGCAAGGATGTTGCCATGGGTTATCCACAACATTTTGGTTGTTTAATTCAAAATAATAATTATTAGTAAATGTATTTCAAACACATGACACATATGAAAATAAACACAACAATCTGAAAACAGTTGTGCAGCTGGCTAGTAGTTCAAGCGGGAAAAACCGACCATGCTGACTTCAGAAGGCTAAGAGCAAAAACAAGCTAAGCATGTTTCTGAACGAAGTGTTGAGTCAGGCGTGAGAAATGGTGACTCACTGGCTTGGGGCTCAACCATGGCCTCTGAGACATGAAGCGGTAACCCCTAAAAACATATTCCACTGATCGCTTCACCTCTTACATTTCTTTCTGCTTTAGATATCCACAGATCATGTTCTTTCTTTTCATTAAAAAATATCTTACAGAAAAGGGAATTTGATTTCAGAGATATTTAAAACTTCAGGAAAAGTCACAGAGGGAGACGGTGAGAGGAAAGTTTAGAACGGTGAAACTGCCAAGTGAGTAAACATGGTCAAACACATGCTTCCCTCGTCTGTTTACTATGAGTAAATCGGAAAGCCTGAGCCACCATACGCTTCTATCTGGGAGAAGAAATGGAGAAGAAAACAACAAACGAAACGAAACGAAGAGGGTTTTAAAGGGTTTAGGTACTGTTCCTGGCCACCTGAGGTGACTACCATCCTCTGCCCCAATCCATCACACTGCACTCGGCTCATAATACTACAGGGCTGACTACATCACAAACGCCCCCGGAGTCCACTAAGGGTATGTAGCTCGGAGGAAGAGCTCATGCTTTGCATGTATGGAGTCCTGGGTTCTGTAGACGTTTCACAATGAGTTCTTAAAGAAAACCCTTCCTCTTCCTGATAATAAGGTTCAATCTGTTGTATGGCTGCTGGTGTGGTGTGGTGTAGTGTAGGTGTAGATAAAAGGATAATTGAAGCTAAGTTAATTTACAAAAGCATTTTCTAATAAGTTCTTTACACTGTAAACATTTTTGTAGTTTTTATTTGTAAACATCTCAATGGAGAACTTGCTTCTTGTTTAATCCGATTGAATTGCTTCATGTGAGTGGACAGTCACATTCGTTGGCTATGATTTAAGTGAAGGGTACAGTGGGCTAAGTAAAGAAGCAGATGATTCTGCTGTGTGGTGTTGTAGCTGCTAATGGTTTGCTTAGTTACTGTCCAATCAGTAACTAAATGTGGCATTCAGTAGGAAGAGGGAGAACAGGTCTAGATGTGGTTACCATAGTAACACCTCATATCCATGGTTGCTCTGTCTTGCGGTTTAACATAGTCATGTGACTGATAGCAGACAGAGGGGTTCTGACACGTTGGCTTCGTGAAAAAATAGGAGTGGATAAGAAGGTGGAGAACCTCCAGGCTGGGATTTTGCAACCTTCCACCCTGACCATATTTCTGTCAGCTGTATCCCCGACTCTCATCCTTCCCTCACGACTGATGGAATGAACACAGGTCACAGATCAGATTCAGACGGGGTTTTGTTTACCGACGATGCCAAAATGTTGACTCCAAAACCACAACAGGCGCTATGAAACGTCACCTCAGAATTGTTCTAGGTAGTTTGCTTGACAGCAAAGATATAAAGCCAGCAAGTTTTGGCATTACACAGAGGAAAAGGAAACCTTCCACTGTGAAGTAATGTGATATGTTGAATTCAAAGAGTAAGGGCCTTTTTGGAATTTTAATGCAACTCTTATATTATTTATCGCAACCCAAACCTCATACCTTAAGACTTGATCTCTTTCTCAATGTGATTCATTTGCAATGTCAGATAAACCAGATTTACTGACACTAAACAGTACTGATTGGTTGGTCTATTCAGTTTTTCAATAAATAAAATACATAAATACATCAGATACATTTAATCCCTTTTGCACCCTTCCCAATGGAACATCACAGATGTACTTTCTGACAGAAATGATTGAGAAGTGTTGGTAGGGCAGAATTTAAAAGGCTCTCCTGCAAGGATCCTGTGTATAGGTGGATGGTAGGGTTGGGTGTGGGAGGGTCCGACAATCACAAACCAGAGTCAGGGCCAAGTTCTCACCATGGTGATAGTCTTTTCAGGATCATCAGAATGGTCAAATTCCAGTGATCGTCAAGCCCTTACTAGTATGTGGATATGGGCTTCTCAAGCAAACACAGATGTGTTTTTTCCCAGAAGTGAATGGTAGTGGTAATAGGATTAAAAAAAATAATACTTATGACATGTTATTCAAGATGGATATACCATACGGGATGAGGCTGTGCAGAGGGAGGGTTTTAACAGTGCATTTATCTGACTGCACACATGTGCATGTGTTTGATTGAACATGTGTTTGAGCATGCACCCAGCTTGAATATGCCCGTTTTTGACTGTGCACAAAGTTGGCTGTGCACAAAGTTGGCTGTGCACCTGCACATATGTTAAACTGTGTATGAATTCGACTGTACGTTTTTTTGTGCATGTGTTTGACTGCGTACACATTTCACTTGCACATGTTTAAATGTGCATGTGTTAGGCAATGGCCCTGATTAACTGTGAATGTCTTTGACTGTGCACACATTTGTCCACCTTTTTGACGGTGCATGTTTTTTAATAAGTAATTGACTGCGCATCTATATGCACTTATGACTTCAGTGACCTGAATCCACAGGGAACCTGAGTGTACTTTTGTGGTGTGTTATGAATGTGTTTGTGAGTGTGTGTGTGTCTCCCTGCGCATTCCCCTCCCCTCCCCTCCCCTCCCCACACATGCTATTTCTCAGAACAGATGCATAATGCACAGCGATGAGAGTGGTGCATGAAGAACTCATGCAGTCATTCCCAGCCGGGCCTCGTTCCAGTTTGTTACCAGCAGCCATGAGGGTTTAACCACCCCTGCTCTGCCCCACCCTATGTAGATCTAACAAGAAATCCAACCTTTGTTCATTTACTCGCATATTAATTAGGCTTAATGTCGGCAAGAAAAGATCCTGAATGTCACCCAAAGAGAAAAGTGCATTTTCTATTTTAGTCATTGTGTTGCATTATTGATTCGCTTTCCAGATATGCTCACCGGACTGGACCACATTTAGATTCTCACTCACTGAGGTTTTGAGTCTCAGTCACAGAGGTTTTGAGTTTCACTCAAAGGGGTTTTGAGTTTTAATCACAGAGGTTTTGAGTTTTACTCACAGGGGTTTTGAGTCTTGCTTACAGGGGGTGTGAGCTTTACTCACAGGTAGCCCACAAGCAAACAAACAGGGCCCGCTCCTCTCTTGCCTTTTCTCACGCTCTGTCCTCCTCTGAAACTTGGTTATGATTTTGTCCTCTCACTCTCCCATTTTTGCCCAATGCCTCGGGTGGCTAAAGAACAGAGGACAGGGGTGTATAGTTTAAACGTGCATTCCATCTGAAAATTAAGATGGAAAAAGCATGTTTAGGTTGTGTGGGAATTCAACCCTCCCCAACAGAAATGTGGAGCTGTTCCTGCAACACTGGAGGATATTCAAGGGTTCAAGGGTTCAGTCAGCTTTCCCACTGGTGTATAAAAGGGTCTACAATTTAGTTACTTGAACCAGAAAGCTTTTGGTTACAAGGCTGTTAACTTAACCTTAACCTTAACCACTATACCACCAATTGCCTGACTCACCCTGAGGTCTGACTCAGTGAAAATGCAATGCAGCACGGCACCGTCCTCCCAAAGTGTGCTCCTGTGGCTTTGGGTGATAATGATGCTTTGTCCTGTTTGGCTGTTGTGCTCTAGCTGACAAGCAATAGTGTGGCAGGTTTCTCTCTTGTGTGTGTGTACGTGCATGCACGTGTGGCTTTGTGTGTGTGCGTGTCTGGGTGCATACGAGTGTGCATATCTGTGAGTGCGTGTGGGTGTGTGTGTGTTTGTGTGAGTTTGGCCACTGCCGGTGTCTGTCATATTTCTTCTTATCCTTGTTATTATTGTTGTTCAGCATCCCTTTACCTTAATGCAACATACTTGGACATCACTCAACATTCATTATGAATGGTAATTCAATCTGTTTGTGCAGTTATTATGTGGATTGCTGTGTTTTGTGTGGTTCCTATCTCTTTACAGCTTTTAGACAGCTGTTCTGCATTTGCAGCAGCATAACATGCAGTGAATGTGTAGTTATCGCTGTATGTGTGTGTGTCTTCCTTGTATGTTGAGAGGGGGGTGGGGGGTTTGAACAGCTTGAAGCGCTGAGGCACGGGTCGATGACAGCTCAAGCATGAACAAGCACACACTGCTGCACACGGCAACACACATCCACATACACACACGCACATATATGCCAACACGCATCCATGCGCAAATAGCAAAGGAGGCAAAACAAAGCTGTCAGCAGGCAAAACTCATAGGCAGTTTTTTATATGTGTCATGATGTGGCATCTATGCTAGTGAATACCCTTGTGACAGTGGAATTCTGTGTGAATGTGTGTGTGTGCAGGCTTTGTGCATCCTGTCATATTGCATCACGACTGTAGGCTTTAGTGTGTATTACAGGGGAGTGAGGACAAACCGCAAATTCCCCACTGACTGATGTGTTATTTCTATTTGCCATTTCAGAAAAGAAAAGATTTTACATGGGGGGAGTCAGAAAAGAATCAGAGCAAAGGATACAGAAGGTAGACTGAAAACATAGAAGGGGTGAGGGAACCCAAAAAAGGCAGGGGTGGGAGAGAAGAATGAAGGTGCAGACGAAGGGAGGAAAAGGAGAGAGAGAAGAATAAATAAATAAATAAGAAGCCTTGAGTCACGTACTGTTATTCTTTATAAAAGCTGGGCTGCTGTCAGCCTGCGGAAGGGCTACCCTCCTTCTCCCTTCCTGGTCATGTGATTGGCTAGCTGTTTTTACCAACAGCCAATGAAATGAGGACTTTGCTAGAACTGTAAGGCACAGCAAATGAATAGTGAAGCTGGGCAAAGGGCCGGGCTCCGGCACAAAGAGAGCTGGGGGGGAAGAAGAGAGAAAGCGAGAGAGGGAGAGATTCCCCATCTGTGCAGCATCCCCGCTCAGATCGGTCTGCTGTCTCGGAGAAGCACTGCTGTCGACCACCCCCACACTGCTGTACATGGGGTTCTGATGCACGGGTCTATGCCAGCTGACCTCTGCTTGTCTCCCCCTTTATCGGTCGCCTGTCTCTCCTCCTCTACTTGCTCGTCCTCCGTTGCACGGACACTTGGGGCTGCTGATCTTCTAGCGTCGTGGGAATGGGCTGCAGGCTTTCTGGGCTGTTGGTTGAGGACGGGACTGGGGTGAGTGTTGCTGAGTGTTTTTGTGTTTTGGTTTTGGTGGAGACTGGGGAGAGGGTATGCAGCTCTGGGGGGGTGGGGGGGGGGTATCACTTGGGGTGAGTGCCAGGCCGCTGCCTGCAGACAGGGGCTGTTCCAGTGGTCTGAAGCTCAACGCAGTTAGCCAGGTGAACAGGATGGCATCGTTCTCAGTTTTCATTTTGAGCTTCATTGACGTATGCATGCGTGTTTGTATGTGCCTGTGTTGTGTGTGTTTGTGTGGTGTTCGCACGTTCCGTCACTAGACACAGCAGTGATATGTGTATGTGTATGTTGCGTGTGTTTTTGCTTGCTCTGTTTCCAGGCACGGCGGTGATATGTGTGTGTAGTGTGTGATTGTATGTGCGTGTGTTTTGTCTGTGTGCGTGTGCGTATCATTCTTGTGACTGTAGGTGAAGATAACTAGGATTGATGTGGCCATCTCTGACCTCCTCTTAGCTCTCTCTCTCCCCCTGTATATGGGGTGGTGAAGGAAGGGGGTCTGCCTGGGGTGGGGGAACCGTTCACTGCCAGGCTGGTGTCCCGCTTTGCCCTGTAAGAGCCCCCGTCTGCAGAGGCGCGCTAAGCATCTCCATGATCTGTGATGTCTACACTTGTCAATTAGGGGACATGGCAAGGTTGGGATGCCGAGTTTGGAAAATAGCACTTTGAATAAGCCAATTTAGAGAAAGAAAAAAGAGAATTTAAAAATAACCGGATGCACATTAATACCAAACAGTGCTTTATATTCCTTTTTTGTTTTTTGCAACGCAGGAATCCTCCCGGGTGACTATCCAGCCCATTACTGCTATATTACTTAACCCATTCAAGGGTACAAGCTTAAGCGTCACTCCCCGCATGTGAACATTACAATATTCTGAAGCTACCCACTCCTCCTTATTGTCCTGAACACTGTTTTGTCTTATATAATTTATTATCCTTAGCAGATTCCTATATTCAGGTCAACCTATAATTTACTACAACTGTCCTCTGGCTGTGGGCTGATGCGTGAGTTTAAGAGTCAGGGGACAGGTACTCGGTGAGCTAATTAGAATAAACGGCTTTTACTCCTAAAACTTTTTTCATTAGGTTATTCAACCATTCCTATCAAATAAGCAACCACACACACACACTGGATCCTATAATACTAGTTTGTTGTGATACGGCGTTCTCTGCTTACTTATTATCAGGATATATATATATATATATATATTCTTCTGCAACACAGCAGAAGAACCCTTATACAAGCCAGTTGTATTTGTGTGGGCCACATTTCCTTCGCCGTTCGTATTTGTGCAGGTCACATTCTAGTTTTTTGAAAGGGGAACCTACCCCCTGGCGCCACCCGGAGGAGGGATGGGTAGACGGCAGCCAGGAATAGTTTTCCAATGCATTCATTCATGAGTCTCTCTGTCCCCCCCAGATTGACGGGCGGGACCTGTCCCAGGTCTATAGGCGGGGAATGCCACACCCCCTGGTTGGCTGCGAGCAGCCAATCACACTGCAGGTGGAAGGCCGAAGGGGGGGAAGGCGCCAGTCGTCACGTCAGACCTCAGACTGCAGCACTCAGACGGAGCGGTCCTGGGACGCCCTCAGATGCCTAGCAGTGACTGCAGAGTCGGGATCAGGGATCCATGAATACAAAGACAGGTTTGTTACAAAAACCTTCTAATGTATTTTAACAATTACACTCTCAGAACTCACCAGACAAAGGATGATTTCCGAAGGGATTACACTTGTTTTTTAAGGAAAGAAAAGGCTGACCGGGAGAAAAGATTCCCTGACCCCAGAAAGGTGACCAGGAGAAAACTGGAGGAATTATTCCCTGACTCTGGTTTGGAAAAATGGCCATATAAAGGCTACCAGGGCAGGTTTCCATTGTGTAGGTTGTCAGAGTAGATAGATGATTCCCCAAGTTCTCCCAACTGCAAGCATCTCCCGAATTAATACATGTGGATGTAAATGAAAACCTGCACAGACGTTCTGATCACCTTAGTCTGATATCATCTTCCCGCAGGCGTTGCTGCAATCACATGACTCCATCACATGACCGTTACATGGCCAACCATTACCTTCCCAGCATCCCCCACAACACGGAGGACATGAACAGACTGGGATACAAAGTGAGTTCATGTTTTTTCGCTTCATTTGACTGCAATCACAGGGAATTTTTCAAGGATCAGGGTGGAAGTAATGTGAAGACAGCCCTTGGGGCAGAAATCTGTGCCTGTCCATGTTTGGGTCGAACAACCCTTCACCTCATCGGGGAATTTTGCAGCTCAAAGTTTGACAGTAAACCTCTAAAACCTGGGCATAGGGTAAAAGTTTCACCCATCTGACAACAAGGGAAGCAAAGCAACATGAAGAGACCCTTCTCCAAATCCACACACTCCCATAGATGCACATTCAGACACACACACACACACACAAACACACACACCAGGACCACACTCTGTCCACACACACACACACACACACACACACACACACACACACACAGGAAGGAGATCCAAGCAGCCTCTTGGAAAAAGGGC
>JAOVYW010073477.1:0-15324 GCA_025775045.1 Hiodon tergisus
CCTCAACTGGCTCCTCTCAATCCGGAGAAGTAGCGACTCGACTCAAAGGCTCTCTTGGATTTCTGAGCTCCTCACCCAAGTATCTCCATTCCCTACGTGAGCATTGAAGTCCCAAAGTAAGATTACAGAGTCGGTAGGCTGCACCCTATCGAGCACCATTCCCACCTTCTCCAAGAAGGCCGAATGCCTCTCTGAGACATGAAACATCAAGGTGACCCTCTCATCTACAGGGACAAACTCCAACTGTGCAGCACCCAGCCTGGGACTTGTGAGTATCCCCACACCCGCCCGGTGCTGCTCACACAGGTCCATTCCGAAGTAGGAAAGGGACCACACTCAACCAAGAGGTTTGGTTCCAGAGCCAATGCTATGCATGGAGGTGAGACCAACTATATCTAGTTGGTACCTTTCCAAGTGCTCTTTCCGGTTCTTTCCCCACCAGTGACGTGACATTCCACGTCCCACAAGCCAGTCTCCATCGCCAAGGTCCAGTCCGTCTAGGACTGACAATCTGACATCGCACCAGACCCCCACTATTTGCCTTAAGGGTGGTGGGCCCCCAAAGCGGCCAATCGGTGGCCACTCCCGCTAATGACATGTACCTGTTCCTGTGGTTGAGGGCCAATCACCCCAAGCTTCCCATAGTTTAAAAACCAACTGTTGTCCTCTGTCGGTCTCTCTCTTATCTCTTGCTGTACATAGATATTGATATACTCACACTCATGTTGACATTTTTTGACGTTCCAACAAATAGCGATTTACACCCTTAGGCCCTTAGTAGAGAGCATTCGTCCTGTGTTCCGTGTGGGTTTGTAGTGCATGTTGTCTCTATTACTGCTACCCCATAGTGTTTATTGGCGTTTAAAATCCTTGTTGTTTTGCCTATCTAACCTATTCGTGTTTATCATTTGTCATACGTGACTTTTTATTGTTAATCCCTGGGGGAAGGGGAGTGCATATAGGCAAGCCGCCTAAGGGCTTACATTTTAGTTTTACGTAGAATTTACTTGTCTATACACAGTAGGTAAGATTCTGGGTGGACCACTCTCTGTATTTTGATTAGTTAGAAAGACTAGACTGTCTACAATACGTTAGAGAAGTTAAAGGGAATTTTCTTTTCTTTCTTGCCGCTCAGCCCCATATTACCGTGTGTGGTTTGAAATTAACCTTTGTTTAAACTAATACTTGTGGTGACTGTCGTCCCTGTTGGCCCTCACATCTCCTCTTCATCGTCAAACGTCAGTGTGTACTAGTGCAACAGTGTTTAATGTTTCCCCTCCCTAGGGGGTACGTAACATGCATTCTTGCCACCTTCATGTTCCCAGTACTCTTGTAGAATCCCCTTTACTGGGTGAGATCCATTTCCCTGTTTGACCCAGTTCATGGCCAGCTGCTGCCTCCTGATCTTCAATGGCATCTCCCCCATTTCCTCCTGCAGCGCAGACCCATTTTGCCACCAAAACAGCCCTGACCCCTCAAGGCATGGACTCCGCTAGACCTCTGAAGGTGTGCTGTGGTATCTGGCACCAAGACGTTAGCAGCAAATCCTTTAAGTCCTGTAAGTTGCGAGGTGGGGCCTCCATGGATCGGACTTGTTTGTCCAGCACAACCCACAGATGCTTGATTGGATTGAGATCTGGGGAATTTGGAGGCCAAGTCAACACCTTGAACTCGTTGTTGTGTTCCACAAACCATTCCTGAACCGTTTTTTCTTTGTGGTAGGGCACATTATCCTGCTGAAAGAGGCTAATCCCATCCGGAAATTTTTTTTTTTACATTGTCTGCAACAATGCTTAGGTAAGTGGTATGTGTCAAAATAACAACCAGATGAATGGCAAGACCCAAGGTTTCCCAGCAGAACATTGTCCAAAGTATCACACTGCCTTTGCAGCTTGCCTTCTTCCCATAGCGCATCCTGGTGCCATGTGTTCTCCAGGTAAGCGACGCACACGCACCCGGTCATCCACGTGATGTAAAAGAAACCGTGATTCATCAGACCAGGCCACCTTCTTCCATTGCTCCGAGGTCCAGTTCTGATGCTCACGTGCCCATTGTAGGCACTTTCGGCTGTGGACAGGGGTCAGCATGGGTACCCTGACTGGTCTGCGGCTACGCAGCCCCATACACAAACAAACTGCGAAGCACTGTGTGTTCTGACACCTTTCGATCAGAACCAGCATGAACTTTTCCCCATGTGCATCGATGAGCCTTGGCTTCCCATGACCGCCGGTTCACCGCTTTTCCTTCCTTGGACCACTTTTAATAGGGACTGACCACTGCAAACCGGGAAAACCCCTCAAGAGCTGCAGTTTTGGAGATGCTCTGACGCAGCCGTCTAGCCATCACAATCTAGCCCTTTACGCTTGCCCATTTCTCCTGCTTCTAAAACATCGACCTTGAGGGCAAAATGTTCACTTTCTGCCTAATATATCCCACCCACTAACAGGTGCTAGGATAACAAGATTATCAGTGTTATTCACTTCACCTGTCAGTGGTCATAATGTTATGGCTGATCAGTGTACATCCATAATCCATTACTTATCTTATCAAAGCACTATACATTGTTCTGCGGGGAATATTGTGGTGCGGGGATGGGTGTCCTCGCCCCTGCAGGAACCCCGATGATACCGGTAGGGGTCACCTACCCTCACCGGAAGAAACATCTGGGGACAGCGCCAACCGTGGTCCATGATCTTTCAGCACCACCTCTCCACACACAGGCGTGGACAGCTCCAAAGGTGCCTTGTTATTTCATCAGGCAGCCAATTACCTTAGGGAAGGGAGGAACAGCTGACGGCCGTTCCCCTAAGGGCTGCCTCCCTTTAAAAGGACCCTGCAAGGCTCAGAGAGGAGTCTCAAGTGAAACAAACTTCTCTACCCCATTGTTCCCTCTTACAGACTCAGAGGAGGAAGAACACGGCGGCTGACCGAAGGACCCCAGCCCTCCTCCACATCGCCCCGAACGACACCTTCGCCTGACTCCACACTGAGAGGGAAGCCCTGAGGGGACATAGTTTTTTCGTAGCCACCTTTTTGTTTTAGTTTGGTCCTTTGCTTTGTGTGTGACTGAAACTCTCATGGTTGGCTTCGTCTGTCCCTCGCCCCGTAGCCCTCGCTACAACATTTAAAATGTGTCCTACCAACCTGTGGACTTCACTTTATTATAGGAAAGAGGGCTAGAAGATACAGTTGAACCTGACACTGATTTGATTATTATCATGCAATAACGCTGGTCTGAACACTGGAATACTGACTCCTCTGCTTAATGCACTTGAACACTCCTGGATTGCGGTTTTCAATAATATGTGAACAGATGCATTTAAATACATTCAGCTACATCACTATATTGAAATCAATCCTAGTTATCATACAGTAATATGATGGATCAACTGGTGAATTGATTAATAATGAATATAATGATCATGTGATTAACACAACATATGGATGTGTGATCATATATAAATGGTTAATCATAAGGTGATTGTGTAATGATTATGCAAAACATTAATGGTTATGTAGAAAAGTATGTGGATATATATAATACCATAAAACATAACTGATATAAACAGGGCTTTGGCCAGGCCCTCCAGGTGTGTGTCAGAACTGCACCTGTCTCCATGCAGGGTTAAAGGGGAGTGGTAGCTGACCAGCTACAGTGTGGCTTTGGGGACCAGCTACTGGGGATTTGCAATGAATTAGTGCAGTGTACTATTTGGTAATTGTAGAATAGTATAATTGTATTTCTGAGAATATTGTAGAGCTAAACAAGTTCTGTGAAAAGTAGGAGCACAAATATAACGGGACCTTTAGGAACGTTGTTGTGGGGAGGGGGCTTGTACAGAGGTCTGGGTTAGTAAATTCTGTTTTTATCCATATTTATCAAATAAAGATTTGTACTTCTTTTAACTGCTACTTGTCATGAATCCTACTTTATTTGGGTGGATTCCCGTGACTCATTAATCTTGCCTATGGTTGATAACATTAAAGTTTTATCAACACAAACAAATGCTGAACATAAATAAAGACCTTCCCTTTATCAAGGAAATTTGTTTTTTAAAGTCAACAATATAATGTCAAAACAGATAGCAGAATCTGACCAGGGAAGCTTATATATCTGAAATTCAAAGAACCTCATCAAGATAAGTGCCAATTATACACCACTCTTCACACTTCCAGTAGCAAAAGAAGATTACTTAGGGTTCATTCATGACATATATCCCTCTAATGAGTTTTACAGATGAAGAGGAAATTGAACCAAGATCTTAGTCGTGGCTTACTGAAGACAAAAAAACAATTTTTGTACCGATTTTAACACATATATTTTGGAATTCATTGTAAAATTGTCTGCAGTTTTTTATAATACGAATAGCAAAAACTGAATGTTCCACATTTATGTGCTTTTATTATTTTGGCAGCAAAAACTAACAGCTTTACCCAAGCTGATTTGAGGGAATCTCATACACTGAAAATGCATGGGACACATTTTTTAGCAGGCCCTTTTATTCTACTGAATATAATTAAGGATTCTCAGTCAAGAACAGTCTCTATATTTAAAATTTTATTAGAAATTTGGAAATCTAATTCATGTTATGAATTGCATTAAACTAAATGCAATTCATAAAAATATTGTGGTCTAGTAACATCAGTCAACAGATATAGTGTAAAAATATTAATATGTATGAATGAATCATGTGAAGGTTCATGACATCTAAAATATTTTTGAAAGATAGTTCTAACCTATTTTAGTGCATTTAATCAATTTCTTATTCTGATGCACACAGACAAAGCAAATTTGCAATACATCACTAAAACAAAAGTAAAAATATTTTGTGGTTACAAAATCTTTGGTTAAAACATCGGCTCATTTTGTATAACCAATACTATATCAAGAATAATGTCCTGAGCTGGGGAGGATGCTGGGCATTCGGTAGAGTAGGTGATATGGTAATTTATGTTGGCTTATTTTGTTAATAACAGTAATCGGAATTGTGTCAAAACAATCGCAGCACCGTGAGGAAATGTTGCAAAACTAGTTGCAGGCTGGACCGCTGTGGCAAGAATTGAAATATTCACTGGCCATAACATTCCCACAGGTGTTTGGAGTGGCATGGGTGTTCGATTGCAGGTGATGGAAAGGGGAGGGCCACTTGCCTACTCCCACTGGGCGACTAGACTTCTCACCAGGCCTGATGGCGAGAGGAGCTGCGGGCTGCAGGATGAGTTGAGGCAGGAGATGCTTGCCTAATTTTTGGAATCACCATAGGAGGAGCACCATAGTGGACGACCAGAGACAGCAGGTTTCACAGGATCCCGGACCCCCTGCCTCTGGCAAAACCGCATGTGTAATTGCAGAATTTCTGGTGTAATGTGCTGGGAAGGACTGTCTCATGTTCCAGTGGGAACTCAGAGGATGGCTGTAAAAGCTGGAACTGGCTATCCAAAGCCTAACATCACCGCTCCTGGTGCTCCCTTCCAGTGCTCCACCTGTTAGCAGCTGTCAGCTTTGCGTCTCCATTCAGGTTTTCAACATCATTGTCAGCTCCGCCACTGCCTCGTTTCTGGACCTTGGTACCTCCATCACCTTTGCTGTGGAACTTTCCACAGCTCCCCAGTCAGCATCAACAGGGCTCTTCCCAAGTCCTTTGCTTGCAGGAACATCCTGTTTCTGACATCACTTTGTCCACCAGAGTGGTAGCTTTTCTAATCTGTTTAAACGCGAAAATGTGGAATTTATTTACAGTGCATGAGACCAAACATGAATAACAAACAAACAAACAAAAATGTTTTTATAACATAAGAATATAACCTAAACTTAGGGGTCCAGTTCAGTGACAACGAGCAGGACTTGTAGGGGAGAGCTCACACATCTCAAGAGTGTTCCAGCCTGCCTGTAAAGGGACAAAATTCACATGAATTATTGTGGTGTGAGTGGGCTGGAACTGTATTGGGCTGTACGAATCTGCCAGTAGAATTTGTAAAGCAGAGAGGATGCCATCCTGGTTCGGCACAGACACAGGGAGGACCACCTGTGAATGTGAAGAGGGACTTCCAGTACTAGTCCTATTTCATGTAGCTGATTATAGAAGGGTAGCAAGGTCTGGGTGGAATTCTAAATTAAGAGCTTCAAGCCAGGTGGTTGTGAGCTGACATTTGCCAAAATGATGGAATTTTGGCATGAGACGGTGTAATTGCAGCAGACCTCGAAAGAAATCGATATTGAAGCCAAACAAATTAGTTAAACCGGAAGCCCCAGGCAAAAAATGATTTAAACCCCAAGCTGTTAGCATGAATTACATTTTCTTTTAATACATATATATTGTAGTGCTGAGCTACCAGGGACGTGGCACAGACGTGGCAGACCACTGGAATTTTAAGGGTCGAGCAGTTTATTTGGCCACAAACCAAAACAGAGAACCAAGGCACCCGGTGGCTACAGTGAAAGCAACAAAAACCATCCCCTAAGGGCTTCTCTGGAGGCACAAGTTAGGTGAACGCGAGGCTCGCCAGGGAATGAGGAGGAGGGCTTGGGTCCATAGGTCAGCCACAGGCTTCTTCCTCCTCGGTCTCTGCAAGGGACAAGAGTATCAAAACGTTAGGACGGCTGGAGAGTCCTCTCCTTACTGAGCCCTGCAAGGGAGGCAGCCAATTAGGGGAACGGCTGGCAGGTGTGCCTCTCTCCCTAGGGTAATTGGCTGCCTAATTGGAGGGCCTTGCGGCTGTCCACGCCTGCGTATGGAAAGGGGGTGCTGAAAGACTGGGGACCTCAGTTGGCGCAGTTCCTGGTCCTGATTCTTCCTCCGGTGAGGGCATGTGACCTCTACTGGTATCACCGGGGTTCGTGCATCCCCGCACACCAATATATATATGTCTAAAATACATATGTCATATTTGACACAGGCCTCTATCTCTTTATGTCGGTGCTTTACATTTATACTCTTAATAAAAAAGGAGCCTTAGTGTTGAGACAAAGCCCTCATTTAGGGAATAGCCTGTCATTACATAGCTGTGATTAAACTTTAATCAGATCATGCACAGAAACTCTGAGCTGTCTATTATAAAATAAAACTGGTCCCAGTTTAAAACTACGTTTAAATTGCAAACGCAGCAGCTAATGTATTTGCTAATGTGGGGCTTGTATGGAGTCTCCTGCAGCTATTTAGGGAATCAATCTCCAGTGGAGTGTAAGAACGTCTATAGCAGAGATCTGATTGTAGCCGGATTGCCGTGTTCTAGCTTGGCACCCGAAGTGAGTAAGTTCAATGTTAGTTTCTCTTTCCGTATATAGGAAAGGTTAATAGGGCAGTAGAGAAGCTTAATCAGTCTTATGCTCTATAAGGAGGAAAGAGGATCAAATAAAACCAGAGACAGTGTTGTTTTAATGCACTTACATGTTTTATTTTGCTTCTGAGCCACTTTTCCTAAAAGCTTTACTTTCATAAAACCTTCAAGGCTTGCATTCATTTCCCTTACTGGTCATATTCTTCCCAAATATGGACATTCTATCTTAGGCGTCAAAGGGTTAAGGAAGCAAAAAGTCATATTTTCTGTATAAACAGGCTTTTTAAAACCAATGCACATTGCAGAAGAACTCATTTCACATTTGTTTTCCCCTGTGATTTTGTGATCATATATTTCTCTTGCTGTTTTTTGCTGTGTCAGTTTTTATGTTTCATTGATTATTATATGTGTACTGTTCACTGGGGTCAGGAGTTAATTACATTCAAAATTTCTCCTTTGAGGATGTTAAGTTGTAACCAAAACAAAACCTTTATCTTATACCTATTCTTATTACTGTGGACAACCTTGGACAATCTATTGCACAGGTAAATTAAGTGGTGTTTCTGTTTACAGAGTGGGGAATAAAGTCTTGTTCCTTTTATAAGTCTGCATGGAAATCAGTTTCCTCTACGGCAGCTTTGTTTGATGATGACCATCATCCCAGTGTGGGTGTGGCTTTTGTCTGTATCCATGTACTGTCAGTCTGGATACAAGCTAAACTTTTCATAAACTGAAAACTATGAGGGGAATTTCCTGAAATCAGGATACTGTTTACTGGATCTAAGTAGAAACTTATTTTTACCTTCCCATTGCTTGCTCCTCCACCTGTCATGTCATGTCTCACCCAACCCTAACCGACATGCACAGAGACACAAACATCCAGTCATTCTTACTGAACGGTCAACAAATTCATAGATGCAATGAATACGCAGTGGTGCAAAGCATTTACATTTACATCTCTTCCTCTGTATAATATACAAATATAACCCAGTGGCCCAGTTGAAAAGTGGGAGTTTTCAATACGAAAATAGGACACAAAGAGAACTGTGAATACATTTTTCGTTGTTTCTTTGTTGAGCAAGAACACCTTTTATTTACACAAGGTTGCATGATACTGCCCAATAAGAGCACATTTGTAGACTGTGCATCTGCCTAGTGATGGTTAGACTCAAAATGCATTTCTTAAATGCACATTAAAGGAAAAAATAGGTTGAGCAGAGAATGGGTGGGAGAAAGTAGGAATTAATTCATTGTAACAGCTAAGCCATTAAAGCAGGGTTTCACGTCATTGGCTGCTGGTAACTGAAGATTTCTTGTCAAAAGTGAAATGTTATTTTCTTTATTTGTCTATTCAGAGCAACTTAGAAAGTTTTTTTAAATATGTTTTTTATGTTTTACTCATTTAGCTGAAATAAAGCAATTCATTTACAAGGGCGCAGCAGCAGGAACCTTGCTAGCAGTTAATAAAAAAAACCTGTTAATATTTATTTCTTTATTTGAGTCAAGAATAAATTTGCCTTATATTGTCTATCTTATGCTCAGACAAAAGTACTAAAAAGCTTCAACGTCAATCAAGTATTATTTTCCATGATTAACTAAAATTTGTTGCTTAATTTATTGAGGCTTTATAAAATTTCCTGTCAAAATTTTATAACTAATGGAAGTCCTGCTGGTTGCAGAATGAAAATAATACAGTCCGGTTTTCTCCTGTAAAACAAATCGTCCTAACCTGTAGTACTCCATCACCACTTAAGTAGCATGTAAATTACTTTACTTTAGAATGGTGGTGTTTATTTATTTAAAATAATAATTTTTACTTATTTATTTTAATCTATAAAATCTTTTTTTGTCTTTGTTTTTCTAAATGTCACCTTAGCTCAAAGGGTATGAGTGTGATACCTTACCTAGTAGCGATAATTGTTCTGCATGATACTTATATTAGTGAATCACAATTGGTGCCCATTATGGCATACTTGCAAAAAAGCCATGTGTGTTTAATGGAATTTTGTTGTTTGGTAGAAAGTAGAACTTTGAAAACTTAATTTTTACTTTCATTTTCTCAATTGTTTACACGTGTTCCTTAAAATTACTAGCACAAAACACTCTCTTGCAAAATCAAACAGTAAATAAAAAACCTAGTGAACCTTCCCCAAATTCACATCCAAACACAAACCACACACATACAGCTAACAATTGATATGACTGTGATAAATAAAAATGCTGTCATCAAATTCCAGCCGAATCATTTGACTATACAAATAAATCTGATGCTGAAACGCTAAATCAATATAAATGTGACGTATCAATGGAATATTTACAAAATGGCCGAATGCTGTCTCTGAAACTGTGTCTACAATTTTAAAAGATCAAATCATTTTAAATTGCCTTCACACAAAAGTACCAATACCACAAAAATACAATGTGTAAGTCACGTTGAACTAAGTGAATTCAGTTCACAGTTGAAAGCAACCAATTTCACATTCTTAACCTCATGGTGCAAACTTTAACCGCTATATTGTTCATTGGACCTCTTCTACCACTAATATTTAAAAACTCTGTTTGCATATATATATATATATATATATACTGTACATAAATGAGTGTGGATCCTGTACAAAAATGTCATAAATGAGTGTGGATTCTGATATCAGGCTATTCTCTGTTGAATCTTTAATAAGGACTTTCAGGAATGAAAACAGGTATGTGATCATACATTTCTTTACAGTATTACAGTACAATCTCTGTCAAAGCATTCAGTTTACCCATTTACATATTGAGTTTGTCCACCAATGCTGAATTTATTCATTTATTTGACTGAACAGCCACCCCATTCTGGCTTTCACCCCTAAATAGGAGACAGAAATTGACACGCTCATTGAAAACAATGCCATTTGTCTCATGAGAAATTGTGAGCCCAATTGTACGGGTTCAGGCCATTTTCCACAGCATTTCTACAACAATCCTGTGAGCCTGTCAAAGATTTACAGATTGCTTACATGAGAAAAGCTCCATTTGAAGTAGTTGCACAGGGTCTTTGTTTAGAGGGACAGCCACTGTGAGAAAGAAACGAGATATCGCCATGGAGAGGTAAGGTCTCAAAACCGTACAGTCATGTCTTTCCTTTCATAGCATTATTGGCTGGCTAAGACCTGATTTTAAAATTGTGTGAAATGTACGCATAAAATATGTGTAAAACTTGAATAGTGTGATTACAATATATTGAATGGTTTTATGTGCTACAGCATCTTTTACATAGAATGGCAGCAGAGGCCCATGAGTCACTCCACATATTTGTGCATGTGGAGGAGACTGATTTACGCTTAGACAGGTCAGGAATCTTATTGGACACAGAGTCACAGCACACGGAATGTGCCAGATCAACATGGGGGTAACATAACTATATTTGCTGCCATTTCAGAGGGTGGGGTTGTCGCCCACATTCCCACCATTGGGAACTGATCATCTTCTAGCCTTCCTGGCGGCCCTTCCGTCAGGTGCCTGTTGATGAGAGATGGCTGGTGCTGTAGCAGTTTGGGACGATGTCAGCTTTCACCACTCAGGCAATGGTTTGCCCACCAGTGCACGGCCGTTGTTTTCTCCCCCTTCCTTAATCCCATTTCAGCTGTTTGCTCTGACTCTCACTGTTCCTCTTCCTCCTCATCTTCTTGCCTGTATTTCTATCTCTCTGCTCAGGTTACATTTTTCTCCAATACAGAAAATATCCCGTGTGGCTTCTTTTATTCTTGCCAAAGTTTTCACATGTGATTGAACAGTTTTAGAAATTATTGTTTGCAGGTTGAGATGTGCGTCTTGTCAGTTGGAAACTGTATTTTCTTTTTTTCTCAACAATATTTTCCATGAGAACAAAGAAATGTGTCTGAAATTGAAATTTGAGTGAAATTTGAAACAAAAACTTTAGGTAGTGAACATAGTTTATGGATCCAGTACAGTGTATGAAAATTTGATACCAGTGAATGCGTTCCTCGAACTGGCACAAGGTGGTGACATTACCATGCATATCGTTATTGGTAGTCTAATATGTGCGCAATGTTTCAAAATTACATTAATGATGAATTAAAAATGTGTAAAAATATTAATTTAAAATTTGCCATATTTTTTATGACCAATAAACATTAGAAGCAGTTCTGCATTATTTTGGAACTGATTTACACTTTGCGTTTCAAAGTTTTGTCAACGAATACATTACCTACGTAGCTGAGCTAACAATGACAGCTGTTACAATTTTCCCTGAACCAATCAAGTTAACGTATTCAAATGATAATGTATTCCCTGTCCCATTGTCCTTGTTTCGATCTACCCTTCTCTTTTCATCACACCACCGCTCGGTCAGAACAGAGGGACTGAGAACTGTTATCCCCGCGTCTCTGATTCGTCCATACCAAAAACTGAATGGGGTTACAGTGAAGTGATTTGAAGTTATTTGAGCAAATATAGAATAAATAAACCTTAGGGCACCAAAATTCAAAATATATTAGGTATTAATATCTGTGTGTGTATATATATATATATATATAAAGTGAATCAATTTGTATTTCTATGACCACGTATTTATCTTTATAGTTGAGTTGTACCCGTTGATGATGTGGTACATTCCCGTTTGTTCTCGTGTTAACAGTTCAACTTAGCTGTCCCAGTCCAAAGTGGTCTTAGTAATTAAGCGCAGAATTTGAGAGGAGTGGGTTATGGTTCAGTTTCGTCTAAATGCCAACGCTGTCACTCGGAATATGATTTTGGATCGTTGGATTTTTGTGTGTTTTGCAGGTATGTTTAAATTAATATTAGTTATCGTGTCAACGGTTAATTGGACCAGGGGGTATGTAAAAAGTTTTTTCAGCCCTCGAGGTAAAAGCGTTGTCTAGAGAAGATGTCTAGTTTTTTAGCCGTTTGTGTGTGTTTTGTTTTAACGTTTACAGGCATTTAAAAAAATATTTTTATATATTTTTAGGCAGATGTATTTCAGATTGTTCATTGGATCATACAGATTTTAATGACCGATCTAGACAACTACAGGTTCAGAACTCGAAGTATTCGATGTAATTTGCGGTTTGAACTGGTCTGGTTCTGACTGCATGCTGCTTAAATTGCTGCTCGAATAAAATACAATTTAGGAATGATCATTTCAAATCAATGTGAGTTTAACAGACATCAAAGAAGTAACGTTAAATTATTACTCTGGGTTAACAGAGTTTTCTTTTTCTTTATTAGATAGTTTGTATTGACCTGATAAATAACGCGCCACCCCTCGCTAGTTTATTAGGATTATGAAAACCTGCAGATCTCTAGATAAAAACTTGGGCCCCATCCTTTTTCATTGGTGAAGTTTGGATCATATTATTGGGCGACCTACGACGTTAGGCTATTTCATGAATGTCCTTTCTTTGGGGTCTTTACAATATTAGTTAATATTTTATTATTATTATTAATTTTATTATATCCAAAATTTAATTAACATAGATAACTTGCATAAAAATAAAAAAACTGTATGTTCCACTTATATGTCAGATTGCTAAAAAATAAATTGAATGGACAAATACTGGAAATGGCAATAATAGATATTCTGAACTGTATATATTTACTATATATCTCATGATTAAGAATATACTATGTTAGTACTTGGCTGGGCAAAAGTAGATTAAACATAATCAGCAGGTTGTGTCTTGCCCTGTCATCAACAGGTTCAGGAGGTGGTGGTGTGTATGTGAGGGTGGCCTCTCACACTGCAAACAGGGAACGGGTTGCCAATGGCGACAAGTGTGACCACTTGGTGGTTTTTGGAAACCCCCCTAACACCCCCTTACTCACCCAGGCTGGGACTCTCCTAACAGTCCTTGTTTAAATTTCAGCCAGCTGACTAAACGAACGTGCATGGTTGGGCCTTGAGGTCTAATCTTCTGCCTCCCTCCTCCTCTTCCATGGTTTCCTGTGTGTGTGTGTGTGAGTGGGAGGGGGTTCAGAGGGCCCTACAGAGCTGTAAACTTGTGCCAAACAGTGCAGATTAAACCCAGTAACAAAGGCAGGCCAGGAATGCAGGATTGGAGAATCTCGCTGTCAGCTGGATCTCCTGCCAGCCGCTTAGCTTAAGAACTCCCAGAGCACTCTACCAGACTCTTCTTTGAAATCTAATAAAACAGGGGCCTCAAACAAGGCAGGGGGCTCAAACGAGACAGGGGCTTCTGGCCTTCCTGTTGTTTTCTCTCTCTTTTGGGTAACCTTCTGTTTGGAGAGTGTTATGGAGTTCCATCCTGACAGGAACGCCTCACCTCCCCCTCCACCCCTGCTTGTCAGAGCACAACTTAGACCCATGTTCACTCAACTCACGATGAGTTGAAGAAACAGAAACACGCTGGAGGGTCACCTTGAGGACACAGATGTTTAAAGGCATGTGTGTTTTCAGATCACCACTGTCTGCGGATTTCTCTGTGGACAGCAAGAGCTAGGCGCGGTTGTACAGCAGGGGTACTGAGCCACTGGTTCTGACTCATTGGGTGGGTCTACAGTTATCTCAAAATGAAGATACTGCCGGGCCATCATAGATTTGCACTGTCAGTGGTTCTCTGAATAACGTGTAAATCAAAGTGAGCTTTGAGTCCCTGCATCAGCGGTGGATGGAACCATTCAAATTAAATGATAATTTTCACACTTTCACTGGTTGGTTTTGACCTGGTCAACTCAGGTACTTATACATGTATTTACAGTTAAAAAAAAGTATCTGTGGGTGAATGGACATGATGCTAGACATGTGCTGTGAAGGAGTGCTGTGAAAGAGTGCTGTAAAAGAGTACTGTGAATGTAATTGTTGACTTCTACCTCTTTCACAGAGGATTCACGGCATGTTGCCTATATAAACACAAATCAGGCACTTATGTTTATATAATCCCCTCTCAAACAGAGCCCATTTTGCCTCTTTCTCGCTGGCATTTGCCATTTGTACACCCAAGGCTTTAAGAGGTTTATTGTGTGTAAATTATGTGTCGGCCGCTGTTGTCTTTTATTGTGTGGAATTGGGTTTTGAACCGTTTCTGTTTTGACCGTTTTGAACCCAAAAATCTGTTGTTTGGTTCTGGATATCTCTGGTCTGCAAATCTTTTGGAGATCTCTTTATAAATGGCTGCATCACGCACGGTACTGCTTATTTGTGACTGGATTTCTTCAACGCCCTGTCCTTCCATCATCCTTCAATTCTGTGTCCTTCCCTTTTTCCCCCTCAAATATCTGGAAACTCCACATGCATTTACGTATGCATATTTTCTCAATTTTATGCTGATTCTGCACAGCTTATGCAATGATTTTGTGCAAAACCTGTCCAAGTTCACCATCTGTGAACTCCAGAAAAGACGTCAGCTTCCGAGCGCAGATTCGGTGCAGATCACACGTATCCTGACAAAAAACAAGCAGTGGAATGTGTGAGTGGTACAGAGCAGTAAAACAATGTAATGTGTGTGTGTGAGTGGAACAGAGCAGTAAAACAGTGTAATATGTGTCTGTGTGTGTGAGTGGTACAGAGCAATAGGTGTGTGAGTGGTACAGAGCAGTAAAACAGTGCAATGTGTGTGTGAGTGGCACAGAGCAGTAAAACAGTGCAATGTGTGTGTGAGTGGCACAGAGCAGGAAAAACAGTGCAATATGTGTGTGTGTGAGTGGTACAGAGCAGTAAAACAGTGCAATGTGTGTGTGTGTGAGTGGTACAGAGCAGTAAAACAGTGCAATGTGTGTGTGAGTGGCACAGAGCAGTAAAACAGTGCAATATGTGTGTGTGAGTGGTACAGAGTAGTAAAACAGAGCAGTGGGTGTGTGAGTGGTACAGAGCAGGAAAAAACAGTGCAATATGTGTGTATGTGAGTGGTACAGAGCAGTAAAACAGAGCAGTGGGTGTCCATGCTGGAATATGTGTGTATGCATTTGTGTGTTTGTGTTCATGTGTGTATGCATTTGTGTGTTTGTGCTCGCTTGTGTATGCGCATATATGTGTGTGTTTGTGTTCATGTGTGTATGCATGTGTGCGTTTGTGTTTGTACTTGCGTATAC
>JAOVYW010073479.1:0-15953 GCA_025775045.1 Hiodon tergisus
CACACACACACACACACACACACACACTTCAACCAATCTATATGTGAACAGACATGATGATTGTATAGACTTTCAAGATTAATTGGATCTCTTTCCGTTCAATGTTTTTCAATGTATCCTCAAGTTTTTGCAGATACTATACTTAAAATAAAAACATATTTATTTTATTTCCGTAATACATACATATAAGAACACTGAATGTTGTAAACGGAAAATAAAGACGAGACAACGAATGTATGTTACCGTATATTCTATCGTTAAATGCATATATTGCAACAAAAACGCATTGGTGAGTGTTGTCAACGTAAAATAACCTGTCAAAGAAAAATCCCACCGTTAGTTCGGTTGTTCTCTTTCTTTACCTCCCTCCTTCTCTGCCCTCCTCCCGAAACCACAAGGCAATCTATCACTCACGCACCAATATTCTATAATAATATAATACATTGGAAGATAATTGTTGACGATTTGATGCTCTTACCAAAATCATTGTCGAGGGGAAATGCAAGACGTCATATTTAATTTGGTCCCATCACAGTGTAACTTGCATTTCCGTGCCTATAACACCCATAAAATCCGGAAATCAGCTTTATCCCTTCTCTCTCTGTCACACACATGCAAACGGCACAAGGCAATAGCAAGCGACGCTACGCCACCACACCATATTCCACCCCCCCGCCGTATCTACCCCCCCCCCCCTTCTCTCTCTCTCTCTCTCTCTCTCTCTCTCTCTCTCTCGGATGAAGGTGAGTCTTAAAGAAAAAAGCCTTAAAGAAACATTCCGCATGGAATCTTTACTGTTCCACCTGTCTCTCACAATTCAGGTCAATTAAATCCAACATCATTCGTCTGCCAATAAAATATACATTGCTCAAGTAATACGTGACAAACAAGTCACGAGGACCAAACCTACTGCTAGTAGTAATTGTGAAGGATTGGTAAAATCTAAAAAGATTGCCTTTGCCTAAACTGAAAAGTTCACGTTTTGAACCGGACCATGAGAATACGATCTAACAACATTTGATGGCATTTCAATAAACGGATGAAATAGACTAATATAAATTAAATTTACACGGACAATTACCTCGGATTGCTATATTCAAGACATATTAAGATAGGCCACTGGTTAAGAACATAATTGATGTCTTGGTCATGCACCTATGTACCTTGACAAATAAGTGAATAGTGGTATGTGTGTAAGTCGAATACTTATGTCAGTGACTGACTAATGTCACAAACCATCAGTAAGGGTTATTACACGATAATAGCATTCGAGTCCTATTGCTAGTTAGATTATTATTAGGAATTACATTTTCGAAAAAAAAAATTCGTATGTTCATTAAGAGATAGTGACATGCGCATGTTAGTCTAAATGTTTATTTAATGCCCGACATAAGCACGCTACTAATAATAATACAGATGTGTTCGAATCCACTCACTGTAACCATGGTAATACCGTTTAAGATTGCAGGCATTTTACAGCTATGCGAAACCTCTTAGATAACAGAGATCTGAACCCATCAGATTGCATAGACCCATCTTTTAATTTACATTACCCACATTTTAGAAATTTTATGCAACATATAGAGGTAAATAAACCTATTGATTTCCGGTCACCTGCAGTTAAAACACATCCAGGACAGGAAACTTGGGAAACGCCTCTCTCTATCCTTTATTTTTTCCCCCTTGCGTCAAGAAAGAGAACTGGACCCACGGAGCCTCCCGAAAGTTATCTGTAATATTTCGTAAGTGTACAGTACTAATATAAATATGCATAAACTCCTTAAAGGAATAAACTTCGCTGCTTAATTTAAGCCGTAAACGTATTGAACAGCAATTCTCAATTCCTTTCCCTGTCTCGTCAATATAAGAAAAAAAAAACGTTATTTATACCTTTAAAATGTCAGCGTTTCTCGCTCGCGACATTTAAATAAATTTAAAACTTTTGTACAGTCGCCCATCAAATGAATCAGTGAGGAGGCTTCAGTCCTATTCTGCTAGACCAGATAAATTATAGCTCTAGATTTTTATGACGGTGTGTGTGAGACCTGGAGAGTGTGTATTCTAGATTCGCGTATACTTTTCTTTTATATATATTTATATTAAATCCATACAGAACATAAGACTGCTGGAGCTGCATTAATAACAATAAGAAGATTCAACCTATCGTCGTTCACACACACACACACACACACACACACACACACACACACACACACACACACACACACACACACACACACACACACACAGAAAACGAATTACCCGCCAACCTCAATCAACCAATCCCTTTCTGTTTATAGGTGGGATTTAATGTCAGAACCGAGTTTTGAGCCAATCTTAAATCAGAATCGAGAATTTTACGTAATTACCAATATGAAACAAGAGAAGCTAGGTTGTGATTCAAGCAAAGCCAATAGAATTTCTCTCAAGTGACAGAAGCAAGGGGGGGCCGGGAGAAAAGTCCCTAAAGAGGTGATGTAATGTGTTTTTGGACGATGATGTCATTGATACCGAGCAGAAAAAGGGCTTTTAAAGGGACAAGGGCGCTATTAAAATTTTTACGGCGAGTCAGATTAAGATATGGATAAGAGACCTTAATACGAAACAGTTCTATAGTGTCATATAAACAACCAGATGAATATGGAAAATAAGAATAGTAACTACACGATTTATTAATTTAGCGTCCAATTTGAGCTATATTATTATAGTAACTTGATGCTTCTCTGGTGTAAACAAACTCCTTGAATATTACCCCGGTCCTTGTTTTGATTTGGATGGAGACAGCTCTGTTAGAGAAGTGATCTCTATTAGAATTATTTCTGATATCTAGGCTAATTACTGTAGATTAAAAAAACAAAAACAAAAAAACATATAATCTTAATCACAATTTAGTTTTATATATTTTAATATATAACGTTTCATTCTATGCTTCGTACTCAGGATCTGCACACGTCTCTTGGTTGCTCCCGGTAATTTTTGCCACTGTTTACATTTTATTCTTATAATGCCGTCACTAACACATACTTTTCTATTTTATTTTCATTCTATTCATGAATGTTTCATTATATTTCATTCTATTTTCAATCCCCCACACATTGATCTTCCCTGAAAAAAAAGATAACGTTATCATTTTCATAGTCAAATAAAACATGGAAATTGGTAATTAATATTCAAGACTACCTATGAGTTGGTATTAATCAGCCTGATTGCAACTTATCTCAATTGATAACAAAATCAATGATACTATTCCCATCACTTCCTACAGCTCATTGTGTTAATATAACACATATCCAACACATTGACATACGCAAAGTGGCACAAGTGACCAAGTGATCCAGGTTCTGTTTCCGCCGATAACAGTGGAGAGCAGCTGAGGGGAGGATACAATGCACCCCTACAGACCCAAGGGGACACTGCTTACAGTAGGATTCCCCCGGCTGTTTACTCCCACAGTTTCCATCCAAACTCCTCTTGCTTTGACTGAGGAAAAACAGCAGCACCGCCTACCTCAACTCGTCTTAGTGCAGGTGCCAAAGGGACAAACAAATGGTCAGGAGTGGAAATCATTCTGGCAAATACTTGTGCATTCCGTAGCTCTGCTAATCTCTAAACTTCATTTCTTTAAACGGTCTGGATCTGACTGCATTTCCAAGCATTTGTAATGAAAGTATTGCAGAAAAGTGGCCTGAGAGTTTATTTTCTCGCTTTGACCTCAAGATTGACTGTGCGAAAATAATGTCTATGAATCCCATTTAACATTAATCTGATAATAAACCCATACAATCTTATGTCTTTCAGCAATGCACTATTGAGCAATTAATATTTCGCTTTTTAAATGGAGCACTTGTTATCTTTGCAATGGTAAACATTTTACCCTTTAATTTGATAGACAGTAATCTATAGTTTACCGATGGACTGGCATCCCATCCTGAGTGTACCCTGCCTCATGCCCTGTATCTGATAGGTTAGGCTTCGGAGCACCTCGACCCTGGATTTGATAATGGGGTATAGAAAATGAATGAATGGAGTTTTCTACAGTATGTTTTAAAATAACCGTTTAAAAATAAATAATTGCAGACCATGATACATTGTCTCTCTTTCTTGCACCCTGATGCTGTAGCTGTTTTTCTTTTTCCTTTGTATAGCACTGCATGTATGTATCATTGTATCTCTGTAGCACATGTGGTTCTGTGGCCCTGACAGCGTATCTGTGAATCACTGTATTTCTTTATTACCGTTGCTGTGCCATCCAAGAACTGTTTCTTTGCACCACTGTAGCTGATACAAATGGGGGTATGCAGTGCATTGCATCCCTGATATTATATTGCATGACAGTAGCTTACCTTTTGTCTTCTATATAAACATATAATGAACCCATCTTTGGCAGTGGATTACTAATTAGGCAGGCTGTGATGGGGAAAGTCTTATTTTATTTATTACCGTACTGTATTTTGACTGTAGTTAATTCCATCTCAGATACTCTTACTCAGAGATAGTGGCCCTGAGAGAATAGTAGGTTAAGCCCAGACTGAGCAAACACATAAGTAAGATGAAATCAAATTAAACAGTGAGAAGTACAGATAGAAACACTGACAGAACTCATAATACATAACCCTAATTTTGCGCGTTGATTTAAGTTACTATTTGTGCAACTCTGCTGCCCCCTGTTTATCATACTGGGCAGTACCTCATGCCCTAATTATAACTGAACATAAGAGGGGAATGTATTATTCTATTTCTATAATTTCTCATCCTGTATTTCAGTGGGTACCCTCAATGTTTTGTTAAGATACCGGCCTGGATTGGCATTCTGTCTGCTTGCTACGAATGGTCTTCCAATATATGCGTAGAGATCACACCATACAATCATTAGCTGCCAATACTGTTGGTGGAGGACCAGACAGCAGACAGAACAGCTGAATATGTCACCTACTCCTACTCACTCTCAAACACTCAAACTCACACACACACTGGGTCTACTGGGACTCTGTTTACCATAAATGAATTAGCAAAATATAAATATGTTCAAAGCTGTAAAACTCTTGATATGTGATATTTCAGGTTGCTTCATGCTTTTTTCCCAACACTTTCAGCTTATGTAAGTGTTTTGACGTGACTGAATACTGAGGATAATACCTTGAAGACATGCTAAGCGAAAATGAGTCTAGTATGTTAACGCTGTAAAAAAAATTTAAGTGTTGCTGTGTTTGGGAATATCTGCAGGTCTTCATTTCATAAGTAGATTTGTGTAAAAATGCAGATCCTTTTGGTGCTGTATGCTGCCAGTGATGGCTGACAGGCTGGTTAGAGAATACGCATTCTTCAAGTCTGTTGTTCTAGAAGCTACAGAACTCATTTAAAAAGGATTCTTAGAACACTTTCAGATTCTTAGAACACGTCTACAGAGACTGCTCATATGAAGATTACAAATCAAACTTTTAAATTGTAAACTTTTCAATTTGTAATTTCAGAGCAAAGGCATTTAGCATCCAAATGAGTTGAACTCCTATTAATGTAATGGCTTCAATCAAATAATTAAGACCTAAGGCTCACTCCTGAGAGCTTGTGTGTAGGCCGTGCCCTATAATTGCAGGTTATAATTTCACCAGGAGGCCATAAGCCAGAATTACTCAAACCCCGGCCTGGGAGGCAAAGCTTCTTTTTTATTTGTGGCCCCCGTGCCTGTGACACACTATGAATCACACTGGATACAAAAGCGACTTACCAGTATGGTCTCTCTTGTCCTTATTCAGTTTATTTGCTGTCTTCTGTTTTAATCCACTACGGGGAATGTAAATCCATTACAGTAGATAATAACACATGGATGACAACATCTTATAGGTTAATAGCGATTGTTTAAACAATGAGTGTGTCATTCAGCTCTTTGCCTGTGTGGTGATCTGGTCTTGATAAAAAGCAATTAGACCAGAATTTGTCAAAATGACCTACAGTAACATCATATCCAAATCTGAATGTTTGTTCAGTAACATACTCACTGTTGGCTGGCATCAACTAATGTCTTAATTAAAAGGGCCCACTGATACATTGAGTATCATTGACCAAAGCAGTGACAGACAATTGCATGAGTGCAGTCTAGGATAGAAGGAAGTTGTTTGGGGTCCTCTCAGCTCCTCCCTGAACAACATTCCTTGTGGGTGAATGCAAGTTGTTACTGTACCATTCTGGAGGGATATACTCTCCTCCAATCAGATACCATACAAACTGCATTGTGTGCTAAGTGACCAATGGTCGATAAATTGGAGGAGCTCAGCTGCACTTCCATATTGTCCTTGTGAGTATTGTGTTCCCTAGATGACACAATTGCTTATTTAAAAAATAAAAAATAAAAAAGGTATACCCAACAACTAGGAGGTTGTGGTTGATAAATGTACCATATAGAAATAGAAAGCGGTTAGAGGTGTGGGGGATAGGCACAGAGAGTATAATAAAAGAAAATTAAAGGTAAGGTCCGTCTCTCACACTTTGTCTCAATGAAAACTCTATTCAGCAGGAAGATACCTTCCCTGCCCCCAACAACATTGTATCATAACACTTCCGGAACATCAACTCAAAAATTCCAATGATCTATTTCTGTACGGAAAAACAATAGATACATTCAGCAAACCTATAGATGTATGAATGAAATAAAACCAATACATCTAACCAATTTGTGACCCAGTTAACCAAACCAAATGCCAGTAAACCAAAGCAGATGTGCATATTATGATTACATTTTTTACAAGAACGGTCTCCATGGAGGATGCTGCTATTTTGTAATAAAAAAGACTCCTCTAAGTTACTTATCTTATGGTGTCCACTGCCATCTGCTGGTGAACTGTGGCTTTGATGTTTCAAGCTTGTCACAAAAATTCCTTTCTGCATGTTCAATCTAAACCATCCTGCAGCATTAAACAAATCACATACACTGATAAACCCCTTTACATCGCGAACCTCTTGTCCCTCCCAGTTAGTTATATGGCTCACATTCTGACCCTCAAAGTGTTCAGCATTTGGTACGTGGTGTTAACCCAGGTTGCCAACACAGGGGTGCAGCCCCTGGGGTTTTAGAGATACTGTTCATTTAGCGATTGATTTTCAGCCAGGATAGTAGGTAAAGGGATTCATATTGTGATTTTATTAACACCAAAAAGGTGGGGGTACCTATGTTAGCAATCACAGCTGCGAGTCTTTTTGCCCATTCTTCATGGCAAACTTTCTCAAGGTCTAGGCTGGTGGAGGTTTGCTTACAGAATCTCGCCACATATTCATAACAGAATTTAAATCGAGACTTGGACCGGGTCACTTCAGGGCATTCCCTTTGTTATCCTTAAGCTTTGGGTCATCGTCTGTTAAAAAGTATATTTTTGTCACAGTTAGGTTTAGGATTTGCCTAGATTTTTCTCCATCATTTTCCCTCTCAATCCTGGAATCAAGTCCCCTGGCCTGCCTGATATTCCCTCCGCGTTGGTCTGACTCATTACTGTGGCTCACTGGCTAATCACATTCCCACCATGGTGCTGACGGTAGCTCAGATTGAGTCCCACTTCATCGACATACAGGAACTCATAAAGGGGCAGATAACGTGCAATACATGGATAAGACTGTATGCTAAAGAAAAATTTTCACAACCCTTCTATTTTGTACCTTACAAAAAAACAAAACACCAACGCTTTACTGTAAGTATGTGTGCATGCAACATTCATTTCCACGACTCACTGTCCATACTAGTACTGTAGTACTTCAAAAATGGTTGGTCGGTCACCATTGATCCAATTTCATTCAAAATTTTTACATGTTTATGCAGTTGACCATTTCCCGGACGACAAGCCTGAGCATGTTTCCATCCACATCCAACACCGATTTCATCTACCTGCTCTGTGTTGTCATAAACTGATACACTATATCCAGACAGCCTTTTCTATAGTGATATAGTGACTAACAGTTGTGTTACCTTGCAAATTATATAATAAACAAACAGACCAACAAAAAACACTTAAGTCAGATGAAGGTCAATAAAACCAGAATAACATAAATGTAATGAGAGACCACATTAAGGAGAAAGAGTAATGTGAATGAAAGTATAGAGAATATGGTAAATGGACCCTCAGGGCCATTAGCATAGTAGCCTACATATGGAAGGGAAAGTTGTTGACGTCGTTTGAGGTCAAATAGTGCGGTTGGAATCTGTCTCACCTGATATTCAGTTGCTAATTTTGGCAGCTACAGCGTAGACACCTGTAAGCAATTACGAGTAGCAGGTGTTTGGAATGTTTAAGTGGTATATTTATGAGCTCCTCTGTCAAGGTGGCACAACCTACAAACACACTGTGGCATTTGTAAGCATTGAAACGCTCACCGCTCTGTCATGGTTCAGCACTTCGCTTGCTGCTGCACTGCTTCCCCACTGCTACATCTTTCACCTGTCCCCTTTAATGTGCAGCCTGGTTAACAATCATCCTACTGCTGTGAGTCCCCTTGTGGTTGGAAAACATCCAACCTCCTTGCCACACGTTTCATCCTCTGATCACTTCCTTACTGGCTGACTCTGGAGCTGCCAGTTTGAGGCTCTTCTTAAGCCTCCTCACTCTAACTACACTTTCTAGCTCCCACTGAGGCATGAGTCACACCCGACAGCTCAGTCTGAACCGCATGGTGGAGGTGGAGGCACTTTGCTTCCCATCTAACATGCGGGAAATGCCATGTTCTCCCCTCCCTCTTCCACATCCGAGTGTCATGCTGCAACCAGGACAGTACCAACAAAACCAGACCAATGAAATTGACTTGACCTTAATGCATAGCGGTGGGCCCTTGCTAACAAAAGGAAGTAGAGGAAATCCAAGACTGCCAACCCTCTTTCTGCACTTCTCTCCAGGACTACTGTAGCCAACATGTAAAACTGTAGTTCTCCTGGCAGGTCGAGCTATATCCACACTGGAAGGTTGTCAGGACCATGTGTATCTCATGAGAAAAAGCTTCATATTCCACAGACTTTCAATCAATGCAAAACCTAATTATTAATAATGATTTACAATTAGCAAAGGTCAATCGAACAGCTCACTGTGCAGCTAGTATGGACTGAATAGAAGGTTCTATTCCTGCAATGCAGGTGCCTGACTGGACACTTTTAACAGCATCAGGGACTCAGCAACATAAGCCAGAGGACCATTAGGCGAAGGCAGCCCTGGCCCATATTTTAGTCACTCTTCCAGCACTCCAAGGAGGTCACAGTATGAACCCAAAGACCTGTCAATTAGCCTGCGTGTGTTTCTTGGCAGAGGAGAAAGCGTGATCAGCAGGAGTCTTTGCTTGCATGTTTCAGAGCCTTCAGTGCTGGCTTTCTGTTTAAATTTAAGCACTTGTCAATGCTCATGCTAACTGCATCATTTTACCCACATTCTTATGCATTTGTTGCTCAATACTTCACCCTTTTTCTGGCTCCTGATGGTAGTCCACACCCAGCCACACAACATGCATACACAAACATGGCTTGTAATTGTTATTAGGGCCACTTTATTGAAAAATGATCCACCTAATGAAAAGTGAATGAGCATAAACATGCCTGAGCAAGTATGCAAGGAAGGACATTAAACAGGAAGAAAAGAGGATGACAATGCATTCTGAGATGTATTCAGGGATGGGAGAGCAAACAGTTGTATTCTGAGACATACAGTGGGGGAAATAAGTATTCAACATGTCAACAATATTGTCATAAATTCACATGAAATTCAGAGCACAACTGAAAAAAAGACTCACAGCTCACAGAAATCATAACATTCCAATCCACAAAAAAAAGTTATGTGCAATAAAGGGAAATGACAAAGGAAAAAAGTATTGAACACAGTAAGAAAAGGCTCTAAACCAGCTGATTCCACAAATTAGTTCACCTAACTGGTTATTAGAATCAGCTGGGTTAGGGCATGCTGGTAGGTTCCACTCTTTGAAAAAGGGTTATGCACATCTAAATGCAAGCAAACACCTAATTTGTTACCAAGCTGTCACGTGAGAAAACCAATCCAAATCATCAAGGGGAAGAGACATGTACCGGGAAATTCATGAGAAGAATCTGGTGCCATCCACTAGGATGATGCGGGTGGATCTTCTAGTACGATAATGATCCAAAACATACTGCAAAGGAGACTCTCAAGTGGTTCCAGAGGAAGAAAATAAAGGTGTTGAAATGGCCCAGTCAATCACCAGACTTAAACCCAAAAGAACATTTGTGGAAAGAACTGAAGATCAACATTCACCAGCGGGACCCCCGGAATCTTCAAGATCTAGAGACTATCTGTGTAGAAGAATGGCCCAAAATCCCACCTGAACACTGAGAGATTACTTTCTTGGTACAAGAAGCGTTTTGAAGCTGTCAAATTGCACACAAAGGCTTCTCCACCAAGTATAAAATAAAATTTCAATACTTTTTCAACTTCCCTTTATTGCACATAACTTTTTTTTATGGAACGTTATGATTTCTTTAGCTGTGTGTCTTTACTGCGTTAATACTAATGTCTGCTCTGAATTTCATGTGAATAGCTGCATTGGAAATATGTTTTATGACAATATTGTTGATGTGGAATACTTATTTCCCCCACTGTATTCAGCGATGGGAAAGCAGAAGGCAGCTGGTGGTGAAGTGGTGTAGACGTGACCGGCCTGTAACCAATAGGTAGCCAGATCAAATCCCCCCCAGCTGTATCCTCAAGCAAGGTACTGCACCTGAATTGCTTCAGTGACTATTCAGCTGTCAAACCAGATTAATGTAGCAGCATTCTGAGGCATATTCATGGTTGGAGAGCAGCAGCACAGAATGCATTCATTGAGGTATGTAGTGATGACCCAGGAGGCAGATCAATCACAAATACACAGGTTCTACACTACCAAACATAATTCATTACAGTGCAATTCCACAGGTGGTCACATGTTACTTCCCCAACAGGTATGTTAGAGTGTATGACCCAGAGAACAGATGAGGTTTACATAGCCCTGGCCATGCTGGTTTATACATCAAATTAACACAGGTTTTACACAATTGCAGAGGTGTACAGAAGACCCTTAACATTCACTGTTTGACCATTCGTAAGCAAACCCAAAAGGTCCATGACATGTAGTAATTTATTTTGCTGTGGCACGATTTTGATACATTGGCGCTGCCAGGCTGGTTTGTGGGAACAAGCCACTTCGCTAGTGAGTGCGCCTAGAGGACAGCCTACCATCCGCACCTCAATGTGGCCCTGTGGTTCCCTGCTCGTTGTCTAGTGCTTCTTGTATTTACAATATAATTAAGTGTCTGAATGGGTCACTTTAATGTCTTGGTTATATTACATTTTACAGGGGTAATGATATGCTAGAGTGGTATTCGTGAAAAGTCTCTGATCGTATCCCTCACAAATGTCAACGGTCTACTGTACTTACTGTAAAGGGAAATTGGGCACTTCTTGAAAGAGTAGAAACCGATAATAATAACTGCAGAAAGCAAACTCTGTCCAGCTCTGGAGTTCAGGTCTGAAACAGGACTGAGGGCGTGTGGATGAAGGGTGGATGGGCAATTAGGAAGTTGGTATGGAAGGGACACCTGATCCACGGTGCTCTAGGAGTTGTGCAGAGGCAGATTCTGTGGCGGCTCAGCAGGAAGGACAGGATGTGCTTCTCCTTCAGCTTCCTGGGCAATGACAGGCTTGGCGCCTGAATGAAACAAGGACAGATTACAATAAAAACATACATGCCTGCTGGATACTTCTTTGTCCAAGGAAAGTTTATGCCTGCCTTTCCTACACACCATTCTCACCTTGTTCTTCCTGCTTCTTCATATCCTGGGGAAATAGTAGCTCTCCATTTGGACCTGCGGGTGGCTGACCATCCGCCGCCTGCTGGTTCTTCTGTCTCTGAGACATCTCTATTACAGCCTTTAAAAAATAAAAATAAATTATTCCTATTTCAACAACACTCTTCTGAGATAATGATTATTCTGCCAGTAAAATTAAAAGTATTACCTGCTGATATTCTTTCTTCTGCGCCTCCAGGGCTTTGCCCCTCTCTTTCAGCAGTTCTTGCTCCTGTCGCAGAGACTCAGCTCTCCTGCCCAGTTCCAGCTCCTTCTCCTGGAGCTCTGCCTCAAACTGCTGCAGCTCTGCCTCAGAGTACACTGGCTTTGTGTCATCCAGGGTCTTTGGCAAAGCGGAGACAGGGCCAGACATTACACCTGCTTTACATACTCAGGCAAAGCTGAACAGCTCAAGAAGGTACGCCATCATAGTGACATGCAACACAAAACATACCGACTCAGACGCACACATACGGAAACGGACACACAACCACAATGCTTACCGACCCACATCCCTTCAGGCCGTCTGATGAACCAGACTGCTTGAAATGATCCTTCAGCCATACACCCACTCACACTGACACAGTGTTGTTTATTCATCGTTTACGTTCCTTTTTTTTGTATTTGTATATTTAATTTATTTATTTTAGTTTTACACAAGCATATTTATTGATGATATTTTTGTTTTGTAGGTAACTACACTAGTGAGAACCTTCAGGTTTTCTTATCTCACCTGCACAGTCTGTATAATCACTCTTTTTACATTTCTCCATTTCTTTTGTGCAAATAAACTAAACATACAGACAAACAGACACCATATTTCGCATGCTAACCCATTCCTGGAAAACTTATGGCCTCGCTTTTATCCAACATAACAGCCAATGGAACTGTGGATGGAAAAGAAGCGCATCTTGAACAAGCTTTTCTTTCTCACCTCCCACTCTTTAGGGCTGTTAAATTCCTTCTTCTCAGTTGATTTAAGGAACTCTTCCAGGTTGACAAGACGATCATGATTAATATCCACCTGCCAAAAAATACAAATGTTTGAAAAAAATTACAAATATAGCAAGAAACAAAGTTGGAGAGTAGTAGGAAAAAAACAAACAAAATACAGACACAGGAGACACAAGAAACAGAGGTATGACGGGAAGGATAAAGTGGACTTACATTCTTCATGACATGCTCTCTCATCCTCAGTCTCTCTTCCTCCATCTCCATCATGTCGTCTTCCTCGTTCCTTGGGTCATACAACTTCTCTAGCTGTGAGAGAAACGGGGAAACTTACCTACGGAACAACTACTACTAAAACAACTACGGAGAAAATAAGACATCAGAAATGACAGAGAGAGAATGCGAGTTGAGAGTTAACCGTATGAAAGGACACTTAAAATGTTAACACTGAAACGGAGAGAAACAAATCAATACCTCTTTAGTGAAAAGGGCCTCCAGTTCCTGCTCATCTAGAACCCCATCTCCATTGGTATCTATGAAAAAGGACAGTGGGACATAAAACCAGTATGTACTTACACTGAACTTGATCTACATTGCCATTATTTGTAGGCTACAACAACGGTGCAATGCCCAGAGCATGTGATACTACTCAATGTCACTAGGCAGATAACTGTGGTGCTAATTACAGCTACTTAAATTTACATTCTGTGAATCAAAATAAATAGATAATAGCAATGAAAGCTTTAAGAATATTAGGCACAGAATTCAATTTCCAAAGGAAGGAGAATAAATCCTCAACACTTTCTGGATTGCAACAACTTCTTTGGTAGACAGAGGATGATGACAAACCGTGAAGTTTGAAGAAGGTTTTGGGGTTGAACTCCTGGGGATCCAAACCGTCGGTCTCCTCCCACACCTCCCGGAGCTGGGCCACACTGCCCTTCAGGTAGAAACAACAGAGTATCAGCAGAACTGGGGAAAACTCATCTCTGTTTATTTTCAGTTTGCTTCTCGAACATAGGGCAGGTGACATCTCAAGGCTGCATTTTAAAACCAAGCCCGAGGGCTGAACTTTTATACCTGCGCAACAAAGCAGAGATAACACATACACGTGTGTCTACAGGAGGAATTGACAACCCCAGCCATGATATGGTGTGCATCATTTCACCATTTTCTTACTATTGTGTGCCTCCCCTTATTTCTTTATTCACCCCTTTACTCTTCCCTTAAAACTCCGTTCCCCATCTCTCACCGGGGCGTTGATTTTTGGATGCTGGCGATGCTTCTCCTTCAGCTCCTTCAGTCTATTTTCCTCCCTTTCCCTCTTCTCCTGGTCCAGCCCCTTCAGGTACTCCCTCCTCTCGTGTTCTTTCAGCATTTCATAGCGCTTGAACTCCTCGTGGCGCTCTGTGTCGTAATTTTCCAGATCTTTAGTGGCCTATCCAAGAAGGAGATCAGAGAGGTTCAATCATATTCCCTCTCATCACCCCACTATATTGTCATATCCATTAGCAATCAGATTTTTCTATTTTTAAAATACCTGTCCTTCTCTTACCGTAGCAATGAGTAGCTCAAGGTCTTTTGCCTCAAAGGTGTTTTGGTTGTGGGGGTCCAGGTGCTCAAATTGCTTCAGCAAAGAGGTGTGGTCTATCTGCAGATCTAAGACAGAAGACCATTAACTCACCCACTCACCCACTCACCCACCCACCCACCCACCCACCCACCCACTCACTCACTCACTCACTCACTCACTCACTCACTCACTCACTCACTCTGTGTGTTGGTGCTGTCCAGTTTGGCCTTCAGTAACATTCTGAGCCTTGACACTTCCTGCCTCTTCAGCTCATCCAGGCGGGTTCTGACATGATGGCCCACCAGATCCAGCTCCTTGCTAAGACGCCCATTCTGAGAGACCAAAGTAGACGGAGAGATGGTGATTATAGACTTAAGCACAACTAATTGAAAACATAACAGAGTAACGTTGGACTAGCATAGACTAATGTAATTTCAACACAATCAGTGATATTTGGCCATTCTCTTAACTGCCTTCTTGTACAAATATACAGCAGTGAGGGTGTCAATTTAAAAAAACAGAGGGGAGATCACCTTGATGTCTTCTGTGTTTGCAGTCTGTAGCTTCTCTCTAAAGTGAGGATCTGTCTCAAGTACCTCAATCACCTCTCTCAGGTACCTGTCGTAGTAAAGACCAGTGTCCTAAAGAATAAGAGAAAATTACCAAGAAGTTAAGTCTCCATATACACTTACTGGACAAAAAAGATGGAAGAAGTTAAAAGGATGGGATAGAGAGGAAGGTAAATAAACACTATATCAATATACCACACTCTCTTCCCGTTTCTCCTCCTTAGGGGGCAGGGCTTCTTGGGGAGCCACATTGCGGTCAATAGGGACTGACCAGACCCCAAGAGAGATGGACAGAATCAGCAGCCAGTGAAGAGCTCCTAACATTCTTTATGGGGGGTATAAACAAACAAAAATCTGTTACATTGCATTTAACTGAAACATCTCGGGGATCAACAGCACACGCACACGCACACAGTATTTTGAAACCGGGTGAATTGAAAGGCATTTTGCCAGTAAAGAATGACATTGTAAAAACATCCATACGAAATTTTTTAACCGATTTTTACAGTCGGTTAAAATATGAGAGTATACAGCTAAGCCTTTCTATGTGACAGACATTACAGTTGAGATCCCGTGCCAAAGTAAAGATAGCAAGTATTTCAACCTAAATCTAAACTACACAGCCGGCTGACTTCATCTTGTCTACCTTTTCCGTGTCTAACATTAGAAATTACATAGATTCGTTTTCCCCCTCCATTTACTAGTCGTCATACTCCGCTTTTTCTATGCATCTTATACTTACATGGTGACCTGTATACTGCTTTGTCAAAATCGGACGAAATGGTGGTAGTACGTTATTTTACTTGACCAGCGTCGTATAAAAAAAGTCTTCTGCGTAGACATTGCGTCATCACGATGCGCCAATTTGTTTAAAGCTTCGCTATCGACGTTTCGATGTAAAGGCAATACCGTAAAGTAAAAGCGAACTCTTCTAACTTTTCAAATAGTTGCTTTATAATGTGTTTAGCTACCTTTTCATGTAAACGGTGCCTCTAAGAAGTTTTATTTATTTATTTATTTATTTATTTATTGATTTATTGAT
>JAOVYW010073484.1:0-19935 GCA_025775045.1 Hiodon tergisus
TATATATAATAGTGATTTAGGATGACTCAAGATTACTAACATTCAAAAATCTCAAAAGAAATTAATTAATCCAAATTAATGAAAGAAAATCTGGAATTTCCTCTTTCATTAATATATATATTTTAGTTTGGGGTCACTTCGAAATTTCCTCCTTTTCGAAAGAAAAGGAAATTTTTTGTCCATTAAAATAACATCAAATTGATCAGAAATACAGTGTAGACATAGCATATCCAATAGCATTGCATTTAAAAGTTATTTGTCATTGAGACGTCCTGTGTTTCTTTACTTTTCAAAAGCTTAACTATAGTGCCCTCCACTTTGTGATTGTTAAACCTGCTCACAAACATGTTTAGAGGAATGTTTTACTTCAAAGTTATTTTACGCATCTCTTGTGTCAGTAAATCTGCTTGCTTGAGCAGACTGAGCCCTAAGAGCTGAATTTCACAGGTTCGAATCCAGCTGATGTAATTTTCTGACAGTGACTAGAAAAGCACAGTGGAGGTTTCCTGGCCGGGTTGGGTGAAATCTGCCGGGCTTCTCTTGGTTTGTTGCTAACCAGCGTCTCCTGTCAGTTTCCTGTTTGCCTGTAGGCTGAAAGTGCAGTCGAGATGTATGTGCCTCCATTCCAGCTGGTGCAGAAACTTTCATGAGTGCTGTGTAGCTTGAAAGAGATGGGTGACTCAAAGACAGCTGGGATTGCTGCAGAGAAGTTGTACAAATCAAGTAATTAAAATGAAAAATAATATATAAGAATTCAGATTTTTTTACATTTTTTTATTTAGAATTTTTGTTCAATTCAATTTTGGATGTTCTATCTATCTATTTTCATAAAATGTGCCATTTTTCTTTTGAACAATAATAATGAGGTGGCAACAATATTAATTTTTTTATTATCAGAGATCGATTTGATTGTTTCCCACTTCTTAATTTCCTAATAAAAACAAGTGCATCGATTTTCAGCCAGAAACACCATTTGTTCAAAAAAGGTTTGAATCCAGACCTTTTGAATTCCTCACAACTCAAGGTTAAAGGGGAAAATCTGTCCATTCATCCAAAAGGAAATCTAGCCAAACCCATGGCTCCCTGGGAGGCTCTGCGGACCATGCTCGGTGTCAAATCACAAACAATCACAGCTGCAAATCACTGGTACCCCTCTGATGCCACGCCAGACTGGAGTGGGAAGATTGAACTTAGCGACGCTGCTTCGACACACTAGAAGAATGCTTCACCTTTAATTATATCCGCGGGACCCAGATGATGCTAACAGAGATCTGACAGCACAAGCTGTAAATCTTTGGCTGCTGGGTCAGTGTAGCACAGGCCAGGAAGAAAGGGAAGAGAAAAAAAACACATCTTGCACCCTTGCATGGATCATGCTCATTCTCAGTTGCCTAAAGAGGAAAACATTGTCAAAAACATTGTCAAAAAGCCAATTAAAATGAAAACGTGGTTCAGCGTAATTAAGTCGTGTTGCGAATTACCAAGTCCCCATGCAATGATTAAGATATCGCCGTTAACTGGAATGGCTGTAACGGATAATAGTAGTTCATATGAATTTCTTGTTTGACATACTTTTTTCCCCCAAAAATGTGTCCTAGTTCTCTTTAGCACTTAAAATGTGTTTCACAGGAAATTTTGAACTAGTCAGTTTGAAGCAGCATGGTGAATAACGCAGCAGAAGCCAGGTCTTTGGATGGAAGTGCATTAATCACACTAAGGTTTAAACACTTGACAGAATGACAGAATCCTCCATGACAAAAATGAGTACTACAGCACATCTATACATCTACAGCGTTTTTTTTTATCGCATCAGGTCCACTGCGTGGCCTAATCTGAATGTAGATCTAAGCTTTGATCAAATAATCTGGTTAGGTAGCTTTTGGTTTATGTAGAAGCTGATCAACACCAACATCTACGTATCTCAATGAAACACTGTGTACATAAAACACATGGACAAACAGTAGCGATTTTCAGACCTTGTGGTTTTCATTATTGGCATGCTCCTCATCAGGCTTTGTGTGCATCAGGTCTATTGAAAGGTTAGCTTTTAAATTGGATATTCAATTTGACATTTTTGTAAGGAAATCCAAGGTCCAGATGGACTCCTATTCCCCTTCCCTCAATACCTTATAGACAACTTATAATATCCTAATTTCCAACCAGAGCCTTGGTAATTTTTTTAGATTGGCTTCTGAAGGATTTTGGTCTTTATGGTGGATAAGCTGGGATGCCACACTGTGATTAAGCATAGCCTTCTCTTAGGGCCCTGAAAAATGATCTGTCAGGTATAATTTAGATAACAAGGTTGTTTGGTTTCTGATGGCACAAGGGCGGGACCCAGGCTAGACACCACTGACAAGAACAATGGCAAAAAGCTTCTCACTTTGACTGGGCACAAGGCTACGATGCAGAGAACATCGTAATCCAAAAGAGTAGCCTTTCTGAAAGAGCTGAAAATCACAACAATTGGAACCTGGAAAACATGAAAACTGGAACATGGAAACCACAAATAATAACACTGAGGGCTTTTCTGATTACAGGGCAAAAATACTATGCAAAGGCTTTGATCTGAAAAATTGCAGCAAACAACCCCTGCAGCCTCTGGTAAAAGGGGTAAATAAGATCAGGTAGGAAGCATCCAGTAATTGGCAGGCCAAAGCTGGGCAGACTTTTGGTACGTGGCAGGACAGTGGATGGAGGCAAACCTGCCAAGCAGATTAGCCCCGATCCCTCGTTGTTGTTTTGTGTGCCGTCACACAGGAGAATATCTAGCTCAGGGTGATTACACAAGACTGAGCTCGGCGCTTCCAAAGCCTTCCCTACAGAGGAAATGCCGCCAGCGGAGATAAACCAGTGCTCAGCGACAGAAGCAAAGGTGGGTGGCGGCAGAATTCATTAAGTAGGGAAATATTTCTAAAAATGTTTAGTACTTGAAATGTTAGATGCAGAGAGTGAATGTGATACTTTGTTTTCCATCATTTACTCTAAACGGGGTCAATGATAAGTTGAGCAAAGGAGGTCCCTCTGAAACGAGTACAGTTTCTGAAATGCAGATAATGTAATTGAAATACTACCCATACTCAGCAGGTGATTTACAATGTTGTCTGCGAATTAGGGTGATGTAATTCCGTAGTCATGGAACATTGGTAAGAGGCTTGGAGCAATCCAATTAAAAAGAGCGTCCCTCCGTCTGTTGCCGAGGCGAAGCCCTGAATTCCAAGAATGTCTCGGTGAGCTCTGGCTTGGTTCTGGTTGTGGTCACCCGCACAGTCTTCAGTTTATTTACCACAGTCCTTTAAGAGTTTTAATCTAAGGGGAGACATGGGCACTCACAATTAACCCTCTGCTTTTGGTCATCGCAGTTTGCTGGGATACAGCAGAGAGGAGAGACTAAAATGGCCGTCTGTGAAATGTGACCATCCTGGGCCAATGTCTTTTGGGTAAAACAGAGTCTCGAAGACTGAGTAGATCAATGCACTTGTACGCACTTTTGTAGGCGTGATAACAGCTTGTGCACATTCCTTAATTATCTCTAAAGGTTGATAGATAATAATACAAAAAAATTGTCCTTAAACAAAAATTAGGATAAATCCATGATGGAGCTGGGCCTTTACCTCAATTTTCTTCCTAGGCTGAACAAACATTGTAGATCCGAGATGCCAAGGCACTATGCCTATTATTTTCTGCCTGGGAGATCAAATTGGAAAGCCGTGGCCTAGCTACAGGGCTTTGTGAGTGGAGGCTGAGCCCCCTGGAAGATATCCGCAGACAAATCTGGAATAAGTCCTAAATCTACTCTCTGTTGTTCTCTTCCTGCCACCTGTCTGTGTGAGCCCCCCAAAGGTTACGAAGAGGATGGCCCCCATCATTGAGCCACGCACCCCCAAATATTCTATTGTACTTGAAATCCAATTGGCGTTTAATGTGCTTAGCATCAAAGCTGATTTCAAGGTCAACATCCCTCTGTTTACAATTTGAAGTTCATGCACTCAGACAGCAGCAAGGGGGTCAAGACCAGGAGCTATTGTGGAAGAAAGGCTTTTACCATCCTTGCCACTCCTGACCATGGATTTCTGTGGTTAATGGCCTGCCAATGACATCATCTCACTATCTGTCAGTTAGTCTACTAGTTCTCTGGTAGGGTTTGTTTTTGTCTTGCTGTGCCCCCCCCCCCAAAGAACCTTTAAAGCATCAATGCCTGTTTCTGCTGAGGAGCAGGAGCTGCATGGAGATCTAGTTCCAGAGATAAAGAATTAATTAGCCAGAGGAACACTGAAGCCCCCATAGGGGAAATCTCAGACAGGGGTAAACTTTCAGATGATCAAAATCAGTGCCTAGAAAAAACTGTTCCCAGCAAAACACTATCAAAATTAAGCTCTGTCTGAATTTGATTAGGAACTATACTAATATTAATTATGCAAATCTTCCTTGAGAAGGCAAAACGGGTTTTAAAAAGTCAATGGTAAGAGGTTTTTCTGACCCACCAAACCAGTCCCTGGCATCATGCCTTTCATCGGAACTGCTGTGGAACAATGGGAAGTCAACCTGGCATACGTGTCATGCCAGCTCACATCTCATCCATTACATCATCCCTGTACTGCAGGTATCCTCAATCCGACACTTTAAGGCTCACAATGGTCATGGCTTTATTACTACTTCAGATTTAAATGACCTAATAGAGCTCCGTGAGTCAAAATCAACGGCTTGTTCATACATCCCTACAAAATTACAAGCCTTTTACCGCTAAAAGATTCAAATGGAGTACAATTGTTCCAGGGTCTGCAAAAAACAAACATAAATATGAAAAAAATAACCCTATTAAAGCCTGTCCTTGCTCAGCGTTAAACTGAATGAATGAACCATGAAGGAATCGTGCATAGAATTGAAGTTAACTTGCCGCCTACTTGGAAGGACAGACACGCCTGGTGCACAGAAACAGTCTGGATAAATAAAGGGTGTCATTATTATTTCACATAAAAAGAGTGGAAAATTATGCTGACTATACATTACAAAACTAACTCGTAAGAGTTAAATGCCACCCGTTACCAGCATAGACAAACAGACAATGGGAACTATAGCTAAACGATAATCTCTGAAGCATGATTGGGGGCTATTGCTGGTCTTAATGGGGAACAAAGTAATAAAGAAGCCAAACAAAAAGAAAGGAAAAACTAGCATATATTGTATGTAAACAGTGTTCACTAACCCACAAGGCTCATAGCTGTTTAAACTCAGCCATCTTGGAGCTTACAAATCAAAGCAGTAGGTCAGAAATTACGTTACTGCTCTATAGCTTGAAAATTTCCGAAGAGAAAAACCTGCTGCTATTAGGTTGTTGTTTTCGATTTAGTATGTAAATAATGAATTCCGACGTCCAATGATCACTTATTGCATCCTGAAACACACAACTCGTTGATCCAACAATAGGTTCCAACGGGCCTGCACTGACCCCCAGACCTCAACCCAATAGAGCTTATTTGGGATTGGATGAAACTGGCTGTTTACAGCATGAATGTATCACTTGCAAATTAGCAAGAACCGTGTTATGCTATCACGTGTGCATGGACCAAGATCACTGTGGAGCGTTTCTCTGGCACCTTGTAGAATCCATGCCCTGAAGAATTCAGGCTGTTCAGGCATAGGGGGATCTGACCCGGAACTAGATGGATCTATATAATAAACTAGCCACTGAGTGTACATAGCTATGTATGTCTAATACTAATGTTAACATGATAATCAGGAACTGCTTCATCAAGACTACAAATCCCCAACTGTAGTGCACAGAAACCCCACATAAGTACAAGTTGTTTCAAATTCAAGTTGCATTCAAAATAGTTACATTAAATAGCAAAAATAAAACAAAAATTCCCAGCTGGTATAAACAAAAATAAACATACAGGTAACACAACGGATCATGGGACTATTTCTAACATATACTGTTCTACACAGGGACACACTGATCTAGAATAGTATTTGAACTCCTGCTTTGCTTTGCAGGAAATAGGCTCCACCTGAAACAGAACTACCATGTGCAAAACCCTTAAACAAACCAAAAACAGCCCAGAGAAAGTCAGCCCCTCAAAACAAGGAGGATGGGAAAACACTTCCTTTATTTCTTTCACAACAAATGATACGAAACATTGAGTGCAAACATGATAAATCACACTAAAACACTAAAAAAACACCCTTATTTACACCAATTATAGCTTTTCCAGCCTACTTGGTGAAGCTAGAAATCCTCTATTTAGAGGAAACTGAGAGAATACTTGCTTAGCAACTATAGTCTACAGGTGGTGACTGTGGAAACTGGTGCCATGTGGTCAGAGTCGTGAAAATTTAAATGGTTTCATTTGGCTCTTGTATGCTACAAATGCATCTAAGCTAGACAAAACATACTTTTGTAGATTCACTGAAAATGTCCAGCATTGGCTAGGTTGGTTGTCAGTGATCATAGCTAGCCCTAAAGAGAAAAACGAATTAAAAATCAACACATGCAGTTCCCCATACCGGACTCAACCACTGCACATCCAGCCTTCAATAGTTTGTCATTTGTCATGTATGTCCTATAGTCTTTACAACTGAAGAAAACTATTCTGAGACACTCTTCAGAGAGAATCCTCAGCGTCGGTAAAACCTGATACAATAGTAATGGGTATTAAAGAAGTATAACTTGTGCTTACCAAATATTTTATTGTCTGAAAGGGAGATGGTTCCTCTGAATGGGCTTTTGGTGGACATGTGGATACCTGCAGAATGACTTTGTTTGCAAAGTGATATTAAAAGTTAAATCAAAGTTGGATATTTATAGGTGTGTCAAAATACATTACTGGATGAAAAATATTAGCATTCACACAGGCATTGACATGTATGTAAACGCTACTGAGTATTCTGTTAAATTACATTGATTACATTTTAAGTAGATATCTGTCAAGTCAAATTAGCAATATAATTACATATTGGCTGCTATGAAACTAATACTATTTATTTAGTCTCAGGCATTGCCGTACATTAAAAAAAACAACAATTTACAAACTTTTTTTTTTTAAATCTTAATAACTGACATTAACCCATAAAATGAATCTATTTTTGGTCAGAGAAGACACAAATCACATGTAATAATCGTCCGCCATAATCATAGTCATATTTAGCTCTCCGGGAAGAACTGCCTTGAAGATAGTGGTTCGTTGGCAAGTTAAACCATAACAAATTGGCTATGTAATTACATATCATCTGTAATTTTGCTGAACTCTTAGTCATGACCGACAAAACCACATCAGATTTCCCACAGAGAAAGCAGCAGAATGTTACAGAGCGATTTGATTTTTTATAACATGAATTATACAAAAATTAAAATGCTCTTTTTGCATTGGTCATATGAAAGGGGCTGCTTTTATTTTTGTTTATTTTTATGTTTAAAGCCAGTAATGTGGGTAGCTGACTCTGCAGCTGCTGATGGAAGACAGACAGTCAAAACAGGCTGACGACTTTGTGCCATTCATACATTTGTTAGACCAGTCAGTTTTCTCCCCCATTTAAAGAGCTGTAGTCACCGCTGATCCAGGCCCATATGTCCTGCGTCACTCTCAGTTGTCACACGTACGCCTCACTTTGGAGCGCGCCAAAACCGCCACTGCTGCAAGAGCATATGGTCCAGCTGAGTCAATCGAAGCCAGTTACCTCCACAACTCATTTTTCAGCAGCAAAATATATATATATATATATTCATTTTCTGCAAATCCTTTTATGTTTTTAGCTGGTTCCAAATGACGTGATTATTTTTAATTATTGTTATTATTATTAATCTCCCACTACTACAATAAAAAATGACCATCATATAGGTAGCATTAAGTATAATCAGGGTAGTCAGCATGTACATGGACGGGAGAAAATTGACAGTGGGGTTTAATTGCAGTTTGAATGACCCTATCTGTGCATGTTAGCTCGACCATGGTGGTGAATTACTTGAATACTACAAAAATCCAATGTGTTATCATTCATTTAATCATCGTTGATCCGTGTTTGTTGGGACTTTACGAGACGATGAGGGACTGCTTTATGGTGCACAAAACAAAGTGAAGCTGGGCTGCTAATGTGACGCTGTGCATACTGTGTTTTTCGTGTACATAAGTTCGTGGGCCTCTGGTTATGTCTCTAATACGTCTGCTTTTCTCCCACAACTCTGCTCCAGTTGCAGATGGATTGCTAGTTCATGGCCTTCATTTCACTTGCTTTATTAAAAAATCAACAAACCAAATAAACCAAACCAAACCTTTCAGGCACCTTGAGGACTAAACAAACAGTAAACAAAGTCCAGACTTTCAGCCCAGAGAAACTAAATTTAAAGAGCAATCCTCAGACTTTTTGCCCTTTCAGTGAGAAACTAAAAGCACCAGCAAACTTTGCCGTTTCTGCCCAGAAACTTCTCTCTCAACAGCTTTCTCAACTGCTCTCTCTGTTTTAAATATGTGACTGTTGGCACATGAGTGTGATCATGTGAAGGGAAGCCACTCCAGACGTGTCAATCCGGTCTTGGATGAGGGTGTGTCCAGAGGATGCCAGTCAGCCAAGACCTGCCAGGGGGCTTGTCTTCCCAGAGAATGTACAGGCCTGCCTATCCAGGACACAATGCCAAACTAGCCATCATAAACTCTTTCAGAATACAGTTTCATGCAGACTCCAATCAGCACCTGCTACGCTACCAGGTCAGTAAATAACTAAAGCAAGATGTGCTTTGGGAACCTGGAGCTACCCAGACGTGGCCAATTAGGGTTCCCTGTTATAACAGGTCGACCCCTTTGTGATAATGTTCTTCCTCAAACAGATTTTTCTTTCTGCAAGCAGTTTTTACTCAAGGTTGCAAAATCGAGTTTGGGCCTCATATGCTATCGGTTAGTGGAATTTTTCTGCAGGAGCTCAATCCATACGAAACGGACGAAACTTACACTTGATGTATTGAGGCAGCGCTCACGGGAAAAAAAGTTTCTGTTTCTCCTGACGCATTTCACTGACACACGAGCCCATCTCCCAGCTATAACAAGACCAATTCCTCCCTGCGATGTGGACCGACGGGCTGTTATTTCCACTCCCTTGCTCAGAACATTCTGCCTATGTGCCGAGACCTCCTGCACTCTGAATTCAACCTGCTGCAGCATGGAAAACATCGTTACATTTAAATGAACTTTGCAGTCATTACATGAGTAATTTATGTAAAATAATACAGCGGGGGAAGTGAATGTTAAATCACACAGGTCTGGGATTTATAGGCATTTTAGAAGTTAAGGCAAGATCGCATGTTGCGCGACCAGACACCTTTCACACACAGTAAAAGCTAACCCCTAACCCCCAACCCCCAGCCAATTCTCCCTAGCAGGTGTGTTTCTAACTCACTCAATATAAGTATTAAAAAACTGCTCTTTAAAATTCCAGCTATGGAAAAGAAAAATGATTTTGTATGTGCAGTTATATCCAGTTATTTAGATAAATGAGCTTCGCCGACACCTAACCCTGGGATTGTTGTTTATGTTGTTTGCGTACAGCTATGTCTTCAGCTTTCACTGCAAACTAGGAATTGCTGTCTTTCATTCACTGACGAGTCAGGGAAAACATGACACGGCACACCTTCTGGTCCTGAAGAAAAAATTATCCTTCTTTTAGGGATGCGTACCTTTTGCCTTACGCTAAGTTTATCCCCTACCACTTCACGCTAAGTTTATTGACTGCTACTCGTCAAAGAAAAGCTCAGTCTTAGAGGATGTCAAAGGTAGATTTAGTAGTGGTGGAGTAAACGACTGAGAAACAGAAATGCTGCAGAAAGAAGCAGGTCGTCGAACCATGGTAACAGTAGGTGGAGATAAAAACAGCTGTTTCCAGCTTCCTGGATTTCTTTAACCTTATGACTGACAGCTGCCACTTGACTTAATTGCTCTTTGAATAGTGGTAAGCAAGTCCTTCCCTTGTGATAAGTGTATCGGTTATGTTCCTGGACAAATCTCTAATGTTTTGTGACAGGCAGCCCTGAAAGTGTAAACCTCCCAATAAACAAACCAGGCAAGCTGAGGAGTGGTGATCTTTGCCAGAAACAAGAGAGCACTAATTTGCAGTTCAAACTACTTAATTGTCAAATGTTATACAGCTCTGCTCATAAAGAGCTGTCACCAGCAGGGGCTTTTTCACAGCGCAGAATCATAACTGACAGGCTGGCAGCCATGGTCATGTGACTGGCCTGTTTCCATAGCAACGGATTCTTCTTTCTCTGACAGAGGCGAAAGCACTTGAAACTGCCAACCAATGAAGGAGAATTTGCTTGGGTTGATTAAGCATTCCTAGAGATTTTAGATTCAAGGCACCCTTTCCTATTGTCATTTTAATCGTCTGAAAGAAACAACAGATAAAAGTAAAAATGAAATATACACAGTCGGGAATAGTCCCTATTCAGAAAAAGGTAACACAAGAAAATATCCCATCCCAGAATGGATTGGAGGAGAGAGACTAAAGAAAGTGTTTTCCCCTTTGTTCTGAAGATTCTTCTTGGTTGCCGGGCAACAGAAGTTTGGTAATTACACCAAAACCTCTCTTTCTTGATGTAAAGTTTTTTCTCAGGCAATGTGTTACTATGCAGCCTGAGATTGGAGAGTTGGGTTGCGTTCTGAGAGGAGTATCCCAGCCAGCATCCTCCTGCCAAATCCACCCCCATTCAATTCCAGGTCTTGCAGGGCTAGATTTAAGCTTGTCTGATTTAATTTATGGTCCGCTACCCTACCAAACACCCCTTTTGGCTGCTTGTTAGGATTTTTTCACAGCTAAAGATGTTTCTCATAATGACATTTCATTGTCCTGTTTCTGGATGTTACGTTTATAATTAGCTGCTATACTTTATTAGCTTTCATTCACAAATGTATTTGGCTTCATTGTGAATCTGCACCCTCATTATTCAGTTTATCGTATTTTTTGCTGTAATGAATAATGAAGGAACAGGCCGTAGAATATACTTAATCAGTACATATTGTTGAGGACACTATAGAGGATGTCAGAATCGACAATGCGTAGCCCCTTTTGGTTTCCATGTCTTTGTGCCGATCTGAATAAACGGCTACAGAGATGTACCTGCCTGCATAAGAGTTTGAAAAGGACAGTTTCTAAGCAGGCCTTTCTAAGCGGGCAATCGGAATTGCGATGGTAGGCGGCAGGGTGGATAACTTCCATCCACTGTCCTGCCAGGATTAGGGCCTCTTTCCAACTAACTGCAGAACAGCCAAAGAGTAATGGGGGGTGGGCGTCAGGGGGGTCATTTTCTATAAGGACCGATTTCCCGTTGTCCTAGTTTTAGCCTATTAATAAAATTAATAACAAAATTATTGTTGACCCCCGTGTGGCTCCTTACAGTGACTGTGCCCAATTGAAATGAAATTAAGCTATCTTTTGTCTATGGGTGTGTTTTTGCTCAGACTCAGACTGGTTCAGCTGCAAAGCTCAGAAGAGCTTTAGTGTCTCTAAATGAGGCAATAATTCCCACCAGCCTGGCTGTGGGGCTTTTAGGAGATGGCCAAACATCCTTTTCCTGTAGTGGAGAGCAACACCAGCCTGCCTGATTTCCATTAGATTTTCTTCAGGCTTGAAAAATATTGCACCAGTAGCAACCGTTAGCTTATGGCTATACAAACTGATAAGTAGCGAACTTTGCCACAACAAGACAGCACACACTGTTTACTCAACAACCTCTCTATCCAAGACTCTTACCAGGCAAAGCCTCACAATAAACCCTGATGAGACAATGATGTCCCATTTAGTGTGAGAGGGGATCATAACTTTTAAATGGCAACCAAACTACAATTTAGATTTAGCTTTACAGTGATTTTCTTAAATAAACCTGTTGACAAAATGTGAGTCATCGTTCAGAAACAGCAGATGTCGGCGCTGTTTTGACCTTGAGGTCGGTATCCAATCCATGGTTGTTGGCACTGAGATTACTGGCAGGGCCCGTTTCGCAGGTGAGTGGTTCACATACGCAAAGAAATATGAATTGGGCAGGAAACCGAAACATGCTCAGTGAAGTCACCGCAGCTGAAATCTCATAATATCAGCGATGCTTCAAAATTCCAAAGCTCACGTTTGAGTGTTATTAAATTGTCCAGTAAAAAATGGATTTGAATTCTCAAGGGAATTAAAAGAAAATGGATGAGACAATCGCTACCATTTACCAGCTTTGTACTCATACCGCATCATAGCTGTAAACTCAGCAGAGAATTTCAGGGAAGTAGAGTGTAAAGTTTCTTCCACATTGTTTAAATGCAGATTTTATCAAAACCTGAGTAAACAAATAACCTCTAATTCCCTCTTGAAGATGACTCAGACAGTAACTAAGGCGCCACATAGATAACCAATGGCAACTACCTTTTACATCCACCAATCACTCCTCAGTGGGGGAAAACCCAGCCTTGACAGAGACAGTGTATTCCTCATGATGATCTTTTGAATATTAACATACTTTAATATAGTTTAGCAGCATTCTGTAACGCTGACAGGGAATTCATTTAAATTCATTTGCATTTTGTTTATAGGTCTTTTGTGGCTGCCAGAGTCTCACTGTCGCCAATGGGATATTTATTTTGACAATCTATGATAACATTTAAAGCATCCAAACTGTTTCTTAAACAACTATTAACTGGTGCCTAAATTGTCTCACAAAATAGCAATTCACCAACATGATAGATTCACTAAACTTTAATTGAATCTTATATACATATTCTTCCAACCACACAATTCATGCAGACCGACACACACACAAGCTCAGAGACAAGTGTATGCGCTGTCAAAGTGGAAATATATTTTCACTAATTTATACAACATGCATAGTGAAAAGATCTGCCGTTCATAAGACTTAATTACCTACTAGAAGTTAAATTCCCCACCATTGTGAGATGGTTCTTTATACTTTCTGTGCTAAGTCACAGGGGTAATTAAAACAGATTGTGAATGGTTTTCATCGTTTTTGATGTCTTTCACATATTAGCAATGATACACCACTCTGCAAATACAGAATAGGAGCAACACATACAATGGAAGTAGTTTGGGGGTGGGGGGTCTCGCATGCAGGAGGTGCTGTCCAGTCAGAGATCAAGAGAGTAGAGGAAAAGGGAATCAGTAATAATAATGATAAATATAGCTACAAGTAGCAATGGTGGAGTTCAAGCTGCTTTGGCAAAACATTGTTCCATTGAGGCCATCCAGTTGACCGATGTTACGGAAGTGAACAGGAATCCTACAAAATGTCATGCTGAACAGCTGATGTCGTGAATGTGAGTTTCAATTCCCAAGAAGAATCATTTAGAACCTAGAAGAAGTCCCAGAAGAAGTTTATGTTAGAATCAAAGTTCAACTGCATGTGGTATCCATGTTTTCTATGACACTGCTTTAAAAACCGCTATGTATGAAGTCCAATGGTCTTTCACTCTGATTTGTTGTTTGAATGGATGAACATTTAAATAAATAACTTTCCTTGAATGCACCTAACAATTCTAGTTTCAATTGGAATTGGCTTTATTCCTCATTAGTGGAGGGACCTAGGAGACTTACAAGGGCTGTGCATTCAAAGTCAGTTTGCTATAGCGCCACCATGGGGTCAACAGGAAGCAGTGACATGCCCGCCAAGTATTTTGTGGTTTAGATTGGTTTACATGGCAGAAACATTTTAAGCATTGTATGAGAACTTATTTGCATTTTAAGTTCAAATTTCAACTTTATGCCATTTCCATGTTTTTAAAGACCACAAAATGTGCTACTCATGTACAGAGAACTATGTTCTATCAATCTGCTGAGCTGAAAACTACGGAGTCTAAGGAAACCTTGTACGAAGACAAATGGTTGAAAAATACATTAAAATAGGTAACTGCAACACTAAACACAGTTTAGTGTCGTTTTCATACGTTTTCATAAGTTTAATGTTATCAGTGTTTTTGTAGAGTACACACCTTTTAATACAGAAAGCTGGATTGATTTATCATCCCTGGTCCACTGGGTGGCACGTATATCTAAATGTCTATCTGATGTGTATCTAAAACTGATCTGATGTATATAATTAACAAAATACCCTGTTCGATTAGTATTGTTTGTTTTTTTACAGCGCATGTCAATTTTAGACATTCGATGCTTTGTACACTCAGTTCAGTGCCCCCGTTTTTAAAGGCGTGCCGCCAGCACCCACGCGCAGGTGCATGTCGTGTTTCAAAAAACGCTGCAAAGACACCAGGAAAACTGGCAGAAAACAACGTCAACGTCCCGTCATGTCCAGTCAGTATCTGCCGAGGATTAAAGTGCGTTAACAGGACCAACAAGCATTGTAAAAAAATCATAATGATGAGAGGCAAAAAATCTATTTATTATTAAGCTAAACATAACAAAAGTGTATGAATTATTCTGTGAATACAAAACGAAAGCCGAAGCGAGACGTTTATGGAATAGTCCATCAAGATTTAACTGAATTTAATGAACAAATTGACGTGGGATCGATTATGTGTTATGTTACCCATCATTTCAGATTCTCTGTGATAAATTTGGAAACAAACAGAGGCCTGTCGGCTCCCCACGTGTGAGTGAAATGGTTACCTGAGATGTAAAAACACCCCCCGCAGGTAACCATTATAATCACCATGACGACAGAAAACGAGTGACGAGCCATGGAACCTCCCCCTCCCCAGTTGTCCCATTTCCTAGGCCTGGCCAGGAAGCAGGGGGGTATAATTGCTTGTTAAACATGGAGCTCTGCTGGCTGACTGGAGAAATAAGCTTGGCTGGTGCAGAATTGGGATGAATGGTCAACCAATTACCCCAGAGTGATCCCAATATACTACAGAGGCTATAGGCTGGACACGGTAATTGAGGTGCGGCAGGAGCAGTGGCATGTTCTGCGGGAGAGAGGCAGGTCAGCTAATGCGTTCTGCCACTGGTCGGGCAGTGGCTCAGGACCTGCGAGATCTCCGCCCCGCTCCCCTGGTCTAGGCGGACTTCAGGCTTCCTGAGAGGGGACGGGACCCAAACCCACGCGGTTTTTTCCATGGCCTGGAGCGGGCTGGAATGTGGAGATTAATGATGCTTTGAGGACGCCTCCTCATGCCTCGCGCACTTGACACCTCGGCCAGGCTGCATAATGAATCACCAGAACCCGCATCCCGGTCGCTGGGCCAGCGTGCCACCCAGTGGGCCAGGGATGATAAATCGTTGTTATTCATTAACTCCGGGAATGTACTTAATCTCATTCAAAGGGCACATGTATGACATAAGGCGGTTTGGTTTGATTCGCCTGCCGAATTTACACCCTGCCCACACTTGTTACTGAAAGGAACGAAGAAGACCATTGGCGCACTGCCTGCAGACAGAGTTCACGAAGCCAACCTTACCCTCCACCAGAAACGTGCACCACACCCCTTCTGACGTTCTGACTGCTTCATCGTCAATGAGTAACACTGCCAGTAAACTTTCTCTGGGGGCCTGAGGGATGCCTGCTCCACACTGGCGGTAAGCAGGGCATTAAGTGACAGGTGACAAGCAGCAGGGTCACGTAATATACAGACACGTCCCACACTGTGATTTCCATAAGCGGAATAGTAGGTGCTCGCCCCTTATTAAGATTACATTGGGAAGACAACCTGCTGTTTATTGCAGCCAATTGTTTCCTGACTATTCTTTTTGAAGGAGAATGACAAATTCCCTTTTGAATCTTAATGTGCCTCATAAAGTCAGGGGGAGGTTTCATAAATCTTTTGCTACTGTTATTGAAAACATTATTACTTGTGCAAACCAGCAATAACAACAATAACAAAAAAATTGCTTTGATGTTTTCAATTTTCTGGGGCGTTTATGGATATTCAGACGTTCCTGGCTTCTCCACAAAGGGTCAAACACAAACTTTGAAAAGCATTTCAGTTACTTCCACTGAGCTACAGACTCGGGACATGGGTGCTGAATATTAACTGTGGACACTGATTAAAAAACTAATTAAAGACGTGTTTTATTTGCCACGGACACTTCCTCGTGAAGCTTCATATTAAATTTATTAATGGACCATCCGTTCGCCAAACGATTTGTGTTTGGATTCAAGTTCAAGGAGGGGCCCTGATGTTGTACCCTTGAGAAAAGTAATTAACCTGAATTCCTCCCGTAATTATTATATTATTTAAATGGATAAAGAGCCATATATGTAAAGGTTTCCGGATAGGCTTATTTGTTAAGAACAAAATGACTAGTTGACAGGCTTTACCTCCAAATGTTTCTCTGACAGGACAGCAGGTGGTGCAGTGGTTAGGGAAACTTGACGAGAGCCCACAGAGTTGCGGGATTAGATGCTAGGAGGGTAGCAGGTCTTGTACCCTTGAGCAAGGAGCTTAATCTGAATTGCTTCAGTGAATATTCGGCAGTATGAATAAGTAAAGCCGAATAAATGTAAGATACTTCAGTTGCTCTGGATAAGAACATCTGGTATAGAAATAAATATTGCAATAACACTTTAAAACTTGTGTTAGAGAGACACTGCATGTTAGGGTGATGCTGTTTATTTTAGATTTTTCTGTGCTTAACATCTGCTACTCCTGGCTGGTGGTGTTTGGTTGTCTGTCAAAACGGAAGCCGCCGTTCTTCCTGTAGTGCAGGGAGGAAAACCAGAAGACTGCATTGTTTCAACACATTCCATGTTAGAATGTTGTGCCAAAAAAGAAGGTGGGCCTGGAAAAACTAACCTGACAGTTCAAAGAGTTTACCTGGCGAATGAACAGAACAAAGCTTAACAGACAGGCAACAAAGTTACGAAGATCCTCTATTCAGTTTTTATTTATGTACTTCCATTGATCTCATGTCTTTTAAATAATTTCAGAATTTTATGCTAGGCATTCAAAGGCATTAAAGCCCAAATCACAACACGCTACAAGAACACTGTCGGTTGACATCACTTAACCTAAAGATTTAAGACCTGCCAGAAATGACTTCTGTTTTACTTTTCACTCTTGGAATTCCAAAGCAAATGATAGTCTGTATCATATGTGCACATACACAGTGCTGCATATATAAATAAGAATACAACCATATTCCAGCTGGTTGTTGACTATGCAATAAATAAACAATTATCCAGTGATTCAGCTATGCATTTTTCATAATGGCCAAAACATCAAGAAATAAGACATTAGCAAGGCATTTATGGGGTGATAAAACCATAAGTATGCTCCATAAAAACCATAAATTTTGATTTCAAAATCATTTACCATGTGATGATGAAGACATGGCAGCATGGTAGTCCTGGTTGACTTGCTGTGGCTGGATACAAGCCCCACAATACGGGCCATTAAAGCAGCACAGGTGATCTGGGGGTTGAATAGGAAAGATCCGTGGGGACACATTGTAAGCATGCAAATAACCCCTAGAAGCTAGACCCCTGATCTGCTGATGGAATGAGCAGCTCCACCCTCCGTCTTAAAATGGAAAAGCCATTCTCTAGCCAAGGAGTAAGGGAAATAACACTGTGTTGGCACTCCCTTTCTTCCATCATTGGATTTCCCCTTTTAAACAAAAATAAATAAATACAAATGTGCATTCCTGACCCCCTGCCTTTCAGAACGATTTCCCCGTTGTGCTGCTTTTATGCAACAAATCGATATCCAGGTGATCAGTCTTTGAACACCACATCTGTGCCCAGCCGCGCCCACGGCAGGTGGTAGTGGTGGAGGGTGGGTAGGGGACACCCAGGCCCCTATTATCCGGCTCCCCCTTTTCAGCTAAGTCCCGGTTGGGAACCTGGCGGGGTGAGATTGCGCTTTTTGACCCAATGGGGGAGCCTGGCTTTTTGAAGTTGATTCAGAGGGGAAGCAGCAAGCACAGTCAGTGAGCATGTGAAGGATTTCCGCCCCCCTGGGTGGGAGTCCCGGAAGAGCAATGGCTCGCCATCCCCGCTTTACGCTCATTTGCATTGTTAGAGATAACACCTTCTCTCTTTGATTTCCACACAGGCTGGTTGGCTGAAGTTTCATCCGAGACGCCCACTTTGCGTAGCCCTGACCCACACTGCAAAGCAGCTTTCAAGGCAGGCTCAACCAAACTTCAGAGGCCATGGGCAAGCAACGTTTTCCTCCATGTGTCTTTTGCAACAGCGATGCAGGTCTGACTGTTGAACATGAGACTTTATTTACTTTTGGTGCATCTTATTCTTTTGGCTAATTGAAAGCAGAATTAATTACCTGAAAATATAATCAAGACTACAGCATCAAGTTCCTGCTGCATAAATTAATTTAATCACATTCACCCCTAACACATCAATTTGTATGTTGTTATTTTGTATCTTTCAAAAGAAGGAAAGCGCAATTAAGATGGGCTTGGATACAAATACAAGGTCTTCATCAGCATCTTTCCACCATAATGAAACATCCTCTCTCACAGAGATGGCAGCCTCTTAATTTAACAGTAATTAATGGTTAAGTCAAGAATCAGCGAATAACTAAATTTGAATTGTGTATCTAATCTAATTTTCACTGTTGTGATGGAAATTCTGTTTCATTTTCAATGTTCATTCTCTCCCTGGCTCTAGTTTCTTCTTTTTTGTCCCTCCTCAAAAATGCTGACTCATCTACAAATCAAAACTGAAAAAAGTGCATTAATAGCACCTAAGACTATTGCGTGAGAATTATGCGTCATGGTTTATTATTACGATAAGCTGGGTAATAGTTTTATTGTAGACGCTACTACGGAAGTTGGTTTGTCGCCTAATTATCTGAGGTTGTCATTTGCCTGCAGTGCATTGTAGGTTTTCCCATCCCACCTGTGAGATGGATGTTTTACTTTAATCGGATATCGTCCGTTTTTTATCCTAAAGCCCGGGCCCCCCAGTGGCACTCTCCCACCAGGGCAGAAAGCCTCAGCGGACCAGCAGGGAGCTGATCTATCACTCAGTCATGTTTATTGTCACGAACAATGTGACGTTGGACTTTACAAAGACATTTAATAAAGAAATGTGGTTCTGATTGGTTGTGCTTTTGATCCAACCATTCGTGAAAACAAAAACGGCAGACAACACAAATGGTTACATCCTGTTCCCTCTGAGTCCTTTCATTATCATGACAGGCCAGACTGATCGGCCCGCGCAGGACAGTGAAGTTGTTAAAATGTTGACCCCATCTCTACATGTAGATCAATAAAGTGCCAGGTAATCTATAAGTTACATTTATTCGTTCAATTTTGATGAGGAGAAAGAAAAAAACCTGTTGATGTGGTATTTCATCAGACACAAAGCAGATAATGATCCCCGCATACACTGCTAACTATGTTTGAAATATAAAATTGCTGTAAAACACTTGACCTTTACTCCATGTTTTGTCTTTGTGCAACATGCATTGTCCATTGTTCAGATGAAGCCTTTAGCCGTTTTCAATGTGGAAAAGCCCTGCTTGCATTACCGGCACCATTGCTGATGCTTCCAGTGCATACAGTGCTCACAGGAAGTGTGCTGATCACGGTGAAAAACAGGTACACCTATTTAAATGATAAATGTTGATAACAGCCTTTCAGTGTTAAACGAAATCAGTGACTAGATAATAATCAGACTTCTTTTTTTTACTCAAAAGGGTAACTTTTTATAGTTATTTTTTATTTGTTTCTATGTGGAAACATATTTACATCAGGACATTTTGTAACCTATTACATACCTGCAATGTATAGCAGATTGTAACAGTTTTAGGTAGTAACAGACTCCAACCTCAATCATAGTGGTTACATTTGAGATGTAATTGCATATCTAAAATGATAGATTGCTCATTAGGTATAGTGTAATTATGCATAATAACACAATGAATAAGTACACATGTGTTTACACAGGTTAGATAGAGCGCACTGAGGACACATGCAGATGGGAGCAGGTTAGATAGAGCTCACTGAGGACACATGCAGATGGGATCAAGTTAGATA
>JAOVYW010073486.1:5382-19932 GCA_025775045.1 Hiodon tergisus
TCAGACAGTCAGGTGTAATCAAACAAATGCTCTACGCCCGGTTCAGGCAGACAGGTGTTATCGAACCAACACTCTACACCCGGTTCAGGCAGTCAGATGCTATCAAACCAAAACTCTACACCCGGTTCAGACAGTCAGGTGTAATCAAAAAAATGCTCTACAACCAGTTCAGATAGTCAGGTACAATCAAACAAATGCTCTACGCCCGGTTCATGCAGTCAGGTGTTATCAAACCAATGCTCTACACCCGGTTAAAGCAGTCAGGTGTTCTCAAACCAACGCTCTACTAAACCAAGACAGTTTTTTCTTCACTTTTGTGATTCTGCATGTGATAGAGGAAAAGGTATTTCATAAAAACCAAGAGCATATTTTAAGAAAAGTGTATTTCTTTTTAAAAATAGGCCTCCACCTTTGTCTCGCCCCTGATTCAGTCAAGCAGGAGAAAAGCTGAAGCAGAGCAGGCCTGACTGAGGAACCACCAGCAGGTCCGAGAAGACAGAAGTGTCCAGCTAAACTGCTGCTCCCTTATCCAGTTTGCTTGTGCATTTCAGTCCGAGGCTGAACCAATTACAGTGATCGCTGACTCAATCCAATCCAGGAGGGTTACAGGGGTCACCAATCAGCCGTCAACGTGTGATTCCCCTTTGGAATTCTGCTTGCTCAGAGACTCTGGTGCTCCAATCAGATGTCCACAGCCAGCATCCACTGCAATAACCTACCAGGGTTGCACCTGAGGACACAGTCATTGACAGTTGGTTTATGGCAAGAAACTTTTTATCAGGCCACGGTTAGTGAACATAAAAAACTGCCTAGGGTCAGTTTGAGCTGTCCCTGAAACAATAAACATGTCCACCCTCCCGACAAAACCCACACCCACCTCGGGTGAAGCGAGAATGGCTCAAAATGAACTCTCTGCTTACCGCCAAAATAGCTCCGTAGTGTTTTTTCTATAACTAGTTAATTCCTGTTGTGGGAATTCATCAGGCAGACTTTCAGGGTCGGTCCCATAATTGTAACTCCTCCGGAGCCTGTGTGGGGGGAGAAACTGTGTGCAAAATTGCCAAGTGTCAATTTTATCCACCTCTACCATTCCTTTTACACACTTGGCTGCATTTGATTGACACAACTTTGCTCCTATCCCGCTAATTCCATGCATTTTTAAAAAGCTGCCAGTGAGCTCATTTCGGAAACTCCGGTCATATTGTAATGGGGTGGTAAGACTGTTGCCGTGGCGCTTTGCATCAATTTGTGGGAGAGGTGCTTTTTGATTGGCTCTGCATGATTAAGCCTGGCATTCCAAGAGGAAAGAGGTCCCTGCGTATGTGTGTCCTTAACAAGGACAATAAGGTCATTGACCTATTATTAGGGCAGTCATGCTGTTGCTAGCGTGTCCCGTTCGATTATTGGACAGCTCATTTTTGGGGAACAGGTTCCTTATGTGATTCGATTCCTATACCACAGCCACCCATTCAATGTGTCATCATGCTTAAAACTATAAGTGTATTATTGCCAAGTATTTTAAAAGAATAATAGCTCAAGAGAAAGCAGAGGATTTATTTCTTCAAAGCGTATGTTAAATATTTTAGCACCCCTTTGTATTTCTCCTATTGAAATGCTTCAGGAATATTGCAGCACTTAATTGTCAGCTGTGGAGAATGGGGGCTTTCTTTCATATTGTTTCATATTTGCAGTTTGTTAAATTATTAAAAGCCTTCCATGGGCTAATGCACAAAGCACACAAGTACACGTACATACACAAACATACACATACACAGGCATGCACACTAATACAAACATATATGTACACAAACACAGGCATGCTCACAAATACAAACATGTTCATACACAAACACACACATACATAGTTATGCACACACATTGTAACACATACATCCGCAAACACACACACAGTAAACCTTTACACACACATGCACACACAACCCTGCATACACACAGTGAACCTACACACACAAAGACACACAACCCTGCACACACACAGTGAGCTTACACGCACACACACACACACACACACACACACACAGATTGCACCCAAACACACTTACACACACACAGTAAACCTACACCCATACACACTCACACACAACCATGGATCTTAACTACTACCTTAACAACAAAATATTGATTTTGAAGCTAAGTTGTGCATTCCATTTATGAATGTGATATTATATAAGGAGCTTTGATTAAATGTAAAGAATACTTTTTTGTACATAGCTAGCTGGACATACCTAACTGTACTGAATGGGGTATAAAAAAGAAAGAAAAAGTACTCTATGCTTAAGAAAATTGAATAGAACAAGAGATCAAAAATGTAAGCAGAAATAAAGCAGCCAATAGAGCATCCATATTATCAGATAGATCCTAAATAAGTCCCAAACAGCAGAAGAAGAAAATAAGCATTGAGTGTTATGAAAAGGTTTGGGTTGCACAAAAATCTACCCTGTTCAAGTGCTCTTCACAGATCCTCTGGTACCTTCACTGGTTAGGCGCTCAGAAGAACTAAAGAAAAGTAAAGCCCAGTGAAGGATAGCTAGAGTGTATATTGAAGTTAGAAAGTAGAGGGCAGTAGGACATAGGTGGATTGGCTTATTTATTGGGAGAAGAAATGGAAGTTGTATGAGAAAAGTTAAACTTTTACAAGTTCTGAGCTGTTAATAAAAAGTTGTTGTTATCCCCAAACTGTATACCACCCAGGGGATAAATGGAACATTTCACAGACACGTCAGGAAATCTTTGTATAACGTGTTCTCTTCTGGTTCTGCCCAAAAAGAAGTTGTCCCAATGTTCAATGGCATTGTTCCTGGCCAAATGTGATCGATTCCAGCGTGACTTTCCTGTTCTAAAATTACTTTGAAATATGCAAATGCAGACCTTGGCCATGCTGTTTTTTAAATAGCTGATGACAGAAGCATTTTTAGTGCTTCCATAATGCTCTGACATCACGTGGAGTCAGCGTGGATTATACTTGTTGGTACGTATTCTCTTACATTTGGAGACAACTCAGAGTGCAGTCCACTACTCATTGACATTGTTGATGTTTATTCTATTGCTGTAACTTGGTACTGTTGACAGTTGCTCTTAAACTGAGATTTTAATTGTATATAACAATAAAAATATTTGATTTGTCCTGAGACTCAGGAATTAAATTGGATGGTATTGACAGTGAAGTCGTTGGCTGATGATGAAATGGCACGAAACAGCACGGTATCTGACAGCGTTCAGTATTTTTATGACAGCTATAGGCAAATTATTACATCAAAAAAGAAGATTTGAATAGAATAAAGTAATATGGGTAGGCTTTATGATCACGTCATAACAAAAAATAGCTTAGCCCACGACAAACAGTATTTTCTTTAAAATGGTGTGAATTTAACTGTGTCATTCATATCTATTTAGACATATGACCTGAAATTTAATTATACAACACACAATTAAATGAGCTAATGTAACCCAGTGTGCTGGTGCTTATGTAACCCCATGTGCTGGTGCTAATGTAACACCGCGTGCTGGTGCTACTGTAACCCAGAGTGCTGGTGCTAATGTTACCCCGTGTGCATGCTTTATGGGCAGAGGGCTGCCTTTGGCTCCCACATTCTTGTCTTGAGGTTCATGACAGAGTGAGTACCGGGTGGGTGGACGACACAAGATGGCGATGAGGAGATACGTGTTTTAGTGGCGGATTAGCAAAACGAGGTAGGCCATTGAAATTAATAGGAAGTCGTCCCAATGTATTTACAGTCATTAGTATCACTGGAGAAACCAAGCATTCAGAGAAGACAGAGGAGCGCAGGCTTTACACATGTGTATGCTAAGCTTCAATAAAGAAAAAAATTTTTAAAACCCCTCATGTATCTGAGACCACCTTTTTTTTTCACAAAAAGCTGTCTTTCATATGGTTCAAAAACAACAACAGCAAAGAAAATAAAAAATTCTTAAACTTCAGTTCATCTCTATTTTTCATTACAGGAGAGTCTCTCCAAGTGTGACAGGCTTGAGATGACAAGTTCATCTCAGCTGGTTTCCTAATGAGACTGGGAATGAACATTAGGGCTTTCATCTCAAATAGGGACTTGCAAAGCATTAGGAGGTGTCAGCAATGATTGAAAGTAATGGGATATTGAAATGAACTGACACAAAGTGATATTAATGGGGCACTAAGTCTAAAAAGGAGCCTGGTCAACACACCGGGAGGGCTGAAAGACACAGCTCCAGCCTTCAAAGCGCCCAGCATGACGGTTGTTGTCAGGGAAACAGATTTTCTTGACAGCTGTTCAGAAGCAGATCAATGACCGCGGTAGCCGTGGCCGCTCCATTCTGCTGTATCCAATCAAACAAACCTTTCAAAACCCACGCTCGCGGCCCAAAGCAAAAGTGACATCAGCGTTATAGGCTTGTTTTAGTTTACTCAACAGCAGCTTTTGAAAAACAAACATATACATTTTGCTGCGTGTTTCAAAGGTGAGAGACTATGAGAATTCACAGTATCAGCCGAATATTGACCTTTTCCTGACAGTCAGGGGATGCATCCAAAGGTAACGGTTTCCTTCCTGAGAAACACAGCCATACTGAGAAACACAGTCATACTGAGAAATACATCCATACTGATTAGCAATTAAACTTTTTGAGGTTTACTTTATATATTGAATAATATTCAGTCTTAATTGCCTTAAAACACAAAAATAGTTCAGTTAACTCTGAAATCAGTTTGTAGATGGGAACTCAATTTAAATTGAGTCAAATTTATTGCACACAAACAGTACGTACTGCAAGATTAATTAAAATGGCAGGTCAGTAAAGGCGCTCAACCTCAGACTGAGCCCTGTGAGCTGGAGTTTAGAATCTAGATGTCATTTTCTGAATTTGACTGGGAGAGCTTGTCGGATCGTTACCTGGGCCAGACTTCTTGGGCACCGGCAGGCTTGCGGTACCATTGAGAGGGAGACCTAGAGGTGTACTGATGAAGGTCTCAGCCATGTTACCGAAAGGTTGCTGGCTGAAGTCCTGACCACAGCTGTTTTGTCCTTGAGCGAGGTACTTATCCAAGTCATTTTGGATAAAAGCGTCTGCTAAGCAACTTATAATGTCCTATCTATTTAACCTCCCCTGGCTTTCTGTTGCTTTTAGATTCAATTTTAAGGTACTTTTATTGGTTTTTAAAGTGATGAATGGGCATGAAAGGACTGTCAGCCTGAATGTGTTCCTGGCAGGGACCTCAAAAGCATGAATGCTGGGCTCTCAGTACTGCCCAGGGTCTGAGGGGGAATGTTGAAGTGGCGTTCGGTGTTTCTCTTTTAAAAAAATCTCTTTCACAGTTAAAGGCACACTTCTTTGCCGTTGCTTTTCATTCTCTTTATGATCTGTGGTCTTATCCCTCATCCACTCATGGCAGGATGCTGTATAGCCTGCAGAGCGTAAAAGAGCCATGTGGCTCAAAGACGACTGGGATGGGAGACTAATCGTTCTGCCTCACCCTGCCTGTGTTTGGTGTCAGGCTTTGTAGTGACAAGCTGAGAGACATTAGCATGATTATAGACTACAACGTGGAGAGAAACCCTAAAATAATTGGCCGTTCCTAAAAAGAAATGTAAAGAAGGAAAAACTAAGTTAAAAAATAGATAAAGAAGTCCGTCGTTCTCACATCTCCTGACATGAAACTTAATGTTCGCCCAATGAAATGGATGGCTATACATGCTAGGCTATCAATGCACATCTTCCCTGTCTTTGCATCAGTCTTCACAGAAACGTACAGAGCAGCATGAAATACTGAGTCTGCCTTGCTTTTGATTGTGTAAGTGTGCGTTTGCATATAATTACACGTGCGTTTATCCATCTCCCTTTGATTGGTTGCTGAACCCCTTCTGCCGAGGCTCATGCATTTCACAACTCAAAGTTTTTCAAATACACCCTCAATAGGCACTCAAGCACCTCCCATGGTTGAGTAGACCTGCATTGTCATTCTTTTAATGATAATATGGCGCTTCAAGTTTGATTTCTGCCATCAATTACTCTCTCTGCCCATCCAACTGGGTACATAAATAAGACTGATGGCTCCAAGTGGCTGACTGGGTCTCCTGTGTGTATGTCTATTACAGGCTGATTCTCAGTCCTTGCATGTATAGCCATAACCCCCGTTCCCGGCAGAGTTAAATTGCCCAGCATCACAACATTTTTCTCTGGCATTTCCGGAGAATGGAAATGTGTGATTTTGTCCGTGAATTATCATAGTTGGGGCTCGTTTGTCTCAGAGAGGCAGAGCTGGAATTTCACAGGAGAGAAGCCAAGTATAGCCAGTACAAGCTCAAGTAATAGTCCCCCTACAGCGTCTGACAAGTTCATTTGTACATAATTACTTACACTCCTTCCATACGAAATAGACATTTGTCACCGTGACACTCGGATTTCCAGCTGAGATTAATACATAACATCCTCCCCTTATAGCACCGCTCATTAATTCACCAGACCTCGCCCCATGCGGTCCAGCCCAGAGGACCCCAGGCTGCACCTTGAAGAGTTGGGTGGGGGAGCACTTTTGATCATTAGTTTATTTCATTGGTTTGTGCTTTTCCCCTGGTGGCGACAAATCAGACTCGAAAGCAGATCGGTGCAGAGCAGAGAGAGGTTGTGAGGTCTACTCCATCGCTTAATGCAATCGTGGACAAGGGTTGCTCTCAAGTGCTTTGCAGAACTGAGACTGGACACCCAGAACTCACCCCCCTGCTGTCGGACACGATCCGGTTTCATCCCCTCTGCGGGCAGAAACCTCGGTGACACTCTTAGAAAGGAAAACAGAGATCCAACTTCATGAGTCCCATTGATAATCATATCTATTTTTGTTTGAATTACATTGACTTTTATGCATTAACCTTGGAGATCTGAGCTTTCTCACTCAAAAAAGGAAAATACATTAAAACTGCCGAGTTGCCAATGAGATGATTGTTATCTGGACTAACGTGCTTAAATCCAATTTCTGCCATCTTTAATGGATGTGTCTGCCTTAAACATGAACTCCGTTGAGCAAGGCTTTTGAAGTGTAGTCAAGGCTAACTCCTTAGACTCTGGGCCCAGCCCGGCCAGACCTTCAGCAGTTAGGACGTCGCTGAGGAAATCTCTTGTTAATGGGCACCCTTCCAGAGGAGTGAAGTGATTAATGTACCGGAGGCCGCTCGTCACGTTAGGCCACTGTGAAATCAGGAAGTCACCCACAGCGGGCGCCGGCTCGCTGAGCAGCGATTGGAGCAAAATCATTATACATCTACCATCCCGGAAATGGGCACCCCGACCACTCTCAGATATTGGCAAACAATGAAAGACCCTTGAGCGCTATTGTGCCGGCTAAATTGGTTTCCTCATCTGCACAGAAAGGCACGAGAAGGTGCTTCTTCAGATCTTCAGCTTGTGTTGCGTGGTGCTATGTCGCTGGGAGCCTGTTTGACCTGCTCTTTGATATGGAGAATAGCGAATCAACCCCCTGCCCATGGCTTTCTGTTTGGTGGGCTCTTTTTGATTTGGTCCCAGCCGAGGTCTTGATATTTCTTTTCATGTGTAGAAACTGTAACAATCCATTTCTCTCCATAGTCACGTTGCTCAGATTACAAAAACGCATTAATTTATTTTTCATTTCACTTAGTTTTTTAATTTTTTTATTTATTTAATACAAATCAAGCCAATTCTAAACAAAGAATATATTAATATATGAAGTGCCCTCATCTCTATTTATATCTCCTCAGAGCAACAAATTGGACTCATTTAGAAATATTTAAAAAAAAATTAAACTAATTGGAAAGCATTCTTGTAGCACTCCGCCAGGAGCCATGCCCTCAAGCTTTGGAGGTTGGACTTCTGCCTTTTATTTGGCGTTCTTCAATAAACAGTGAACGGAAACGCTGAAAATGTTGTGGAAACACAACGAAAGCAATTAAACAAAATTTTAGCTTTTAGCTTTTAACTTTTGAAAATCACACACTCAGCCGCCACCTTTCCAGAGCCAAAAACTCTCTCCCAGCCAGCTCCGCTGGCACTCTTTGTTAATGTTTCTTTCACTGCACACAAATCCCACCTCTGATTTACAAAGTCGCTGCAGTGGCTGCCTGTTCCCTGCCTAACTCGAAAAAGCAGGTTAGTTCTTTTCCTTAGTCTGGCAGGGTATTACCGCCAATTTATGAATAGGCTTGCTGATGTAGCCAGACCTCCGACGGACTTCACCAAAAAAGGGACCCAGTCCAATGGACGGAGCGGTGCCACGTGGCCATTAAAGTGAGTCTGTTGTCTTCTGGTGTCGTCAGAAAAGGATCATGTCTTTGTCAGCTCTTAAAGTTTAGAGTAAAACAACGAAAACAGGGGACTGATAGATTCTTGAAGTGCTGTGCACTCACAATGGGACTTTTGTGATATCGGCTCGTGTTTAAGAGGGTTCGCACCCAAATAACAGAGGTTCGGGCACGTTCCAAATTTTTTAAATATGGCATTGCAGAAAAAAAGCCAACTTTTGAAGAAAGCCCAATTAAGTGCTAATCAACCACTTAACCAGTTGCCTATGGCAACACCCTCACTTAACCATGCTAAATTATTAATAATATTGTTATTTATAATGCTATTCTTTGTTCAGTTTCCCCATAGAAAAAAGGCTCTCATACAGATGTGATAAAAACACTTTGTTGCCCCATTAGGTCCAAGATGCCCGCATGTTAATGTTTCAGCAGGTTTTATAGTGAGGCTGGGAACCGTGTGGTGTGCGTGTCTGTGAAAGGAACTGGCTAGGTATTGATCGGGAAAGAGTCCATGGGAGTGGCTACACAAATTAGAGAGAAAGAGAAAGAGTGAGCACTGTCTGGTGTTCATCAGGTTTGTCTGAGAGAACAGTCAGAAATAGGGGGCTATGTCGGACAAGGGTGACTATCTCTTTTAACTGCTGTCTTTAACTGCCACAAGATGTTGAGACTCTTGTGTATCTGTATGTCATGTGCTCCCTTCTCCGTGCTGTTCACGATACCCATTTCCTGCTGTTGCATTGGTGTTCTAAAATAACCTTATACGTAAATGGGCAAGTTGGATCGGCACAACCAAAATCAGCAAGAGAATTCAGTATTAGCACATTTCTTTGTCCGCATATTAACAGCCCAGAAGATCTGACTCAAGGGCTGGCAAAACAGTGCAGGCCTGCGGTCACATGTTCTGCATGCGTGCTCTGACCTCTGACCCCATCGCGATGAGCAACACAGCGGTCGCTTCCCAGGTCCGTGAACAGAGAAACCATTTCCAGTTCTTCTAGCTGGGGAGAAGGCCAGAAATGAAAGGTCTGATCTGCTCCATTAATCAGATTTCTCGCTTTTCTATGTGGCCAGGCTTGGAGAAGGAAGCACATCAAGGCATTTAATGTTCACCAATGCTGAGGCTACAACGCTGAGCAGTGGAGCAGGGTGATCTCTGGAACAGGGGGCCATCAACAGTGCACTAATGAGGTGTTCATTAGCACTTTCCTACTGAAAAAAGGATGATAATGATACTCATCTCTTTTTTTCTTCCTTCAAGTACAAAAGTATATCTATTATGTCCGCGGAGCTACTTCCAAATCTTCTGCACATGATTTTTTACACTCCCTTCTCAGCACAGTTCAGCCATGGCACCAGAGCGGCCCCAATCCTAATCCAACCCCCCCCCCCCCACCCACACCCCATTCACGCATGTATTGCGCTCTCTCAAACCCCTTCTTCCCCCCGCACTTTCTGTGTTGACCTGACAGAACCATGCACCGCACAGAACCCTCAACTAAGCATTCCACTGTTACTGCAGTCACTGCGGCTTTACAATTGGCATCATCAGTACGCAACTTTGTTCCATTACTTTCACACAACTGGAATGCTATAAGCAGACCAACAGTAACAGTGGGAACCGGAAAGTAAACCTTTTAAATATATATGCTGATCTGTCTGTGCTTTCCGTGAAAAACCAGTCAACCCCACAATATTTTGGAAGAGGATAGCAAATGCTGTGTAAATGGAGAGAGGTCTCCTATCAATTTACCTCGAGTGAGTGTCTTGCTCTGTCCCATAATTATTTCAACACGCTGTCTTAGTCCCTGACATATTCCTTCTGTACTCTCCTTCAGGCAACCAGCGGAGGGACCAATTAACACAAGTAAGAGCCATTCTGTAAACCAAAATCCCTGTTAATTTTACTTCACTGTTCATGTTAGACTCTGTTTCACTCTGAAGCCCTCGGCAGCAAAATCCACAGCACGTTTAAACGTCCGCAATTTAAATATACCTCTGCTTTTATTGGGTTCTCCGTACTTAAAGTGTCGAAGGACGCAGTTAGGCTTTCTTTACACACAATAAAAGAGAGAAACCCGCCTGTGAAGAAAGAACATGTGACCTATTTACTGCCAGTACGGTCATGGTTATCTCTGGTACTTCCTCTCTGATGGAAACAACAATGTACATATGGGTATGCAGTTATGTCTTTTCATGTAAACAGGCGATTTTCCCTGGCATTTATGCAGGATTGCGCGGGTTTACGGAAAAGAAGAATATCAAAGGAATGCACTTACAATCCCCAATGTGACTCCCCTGCTTATCTCCCCCTGCCGGTGTGAGGAAGTTTTATAATCCCTTCTTTCATTTATACCTAATACCCGCAGGCTCCTTGTTCTAAGACAACCTGTGAAATGACGCTACCAATCTCGTTTAAAACGTTTCTCAGGCTCGTCCTCTGCCGGGGCAGTGCTTTGGAAATATCTGTAGGTTTTGGATGGGATTTTTTTGGGGGGGATTTGTCTCTGAAATGAGACAAAAAATTCAGACTACATTTGTTCTTGCTGTTTTCCAGTTAACCGTGTCGTATCGAAAAATCCCAGTAAAGGCTGATTTTGTTATAATTTGAATCACATAAGACATTCATCTTATTCTAGAACAGCACAGAGTCAGAGATAAGGTATTTAAAACTACAGCAAAATACCTTTCTCTAGCAGCACAAAATCTTAAATGTCAAAATAGGTGAAACAGCTTTTGGTTATGGTATCCAGAACCATGGAAATGGCCGGCCTCAGTTCTTGGACGGTCTGGCTGGCAGACTGTAATTCAGTAATTCAATTTAGACTTAAATGCATGCTTTAATACAATACATAACCAGTTTTCAAATATGTGACTAAGGTGTTTTCATTTTTAAGAATTCCATCTGATGTTGCTTTGCATGATTGTGTACAACCTGGCAGAATGTGTCCAACCTGAAGAATATATCTATAGGAGAAGAGAAAAAAACTGATTTCCCTGTCTCAGGATGTCTTGGTTTCTCAGGATGTCTCAGGATGTCTGTGTATCTCAGGATGTCTGGATGTCTCAGAATGTCTCAGGTTGTCTCTCTGTCTGAAAGTTTAAGATGCACTCCTTTAGGGAAATTATCACATGCCTAGAGCCTTGCTGCAACCTTAAACCTCCTGTAATTCCTTTAAAATGCCTTTATTTTAAGATAGTTTAATAAACATGCTGGTGAAAGACACCTTTGTGTTGTTCAAATCCTGCCTGTAAAAGGTAGCCCAATAAACATGTTGGTGACGAGTTCTTTGTGTTGTAAAAATCCTGTTTATAAAAAAGCAGTCCAATAATCATGGTGATGAGTTCTGTGTTTCGATTAACTCCACTCCGTTTACCAGTATGGCATTTCCCATTAGCTTGGTACACGGCTGTCTGAAAGGACATCCAGCTTGGTACTCAGTCCTGACATTTAGAAAAATAAGATTTCTTGTTTTCACCACATTACATGAAACAGCAAGTTTTGTATTCCAAGTTGTCTTGTATTGTGGTTATTTCATGGAAGTTTTCATGGAACACTGGCATAAAGACTTGTAATAAGATCTGTAGTAACTGTTAACATCGTCGAGATCTATACCTGGGAACATATTTGTTGGAGATCCACGGTATGTTGTGTAGCGCTCATTATGACGGATGTAATTGCGCGCTGTTTTGGATTAATTATCGGTAGCCTCGATTTTCCAAGGTTTTTAAGTCATGTGGCAGACAATTTTGGCAACACGACACTCTTTATAATCATCAAAGGAGGAAATATTAATAAATATCCAGTCAATCAGCCTTACTTTGTAATCCCATTGACTAATTTAGTGTGCAAGCACGATCACACTTTAAAGAAAACATAGCATAATGTACAGGTCTCTTTGAAACCCCAAACCATATTGTAATTTTGCCTCTTCTTTGTATATTGAGTCTTTTTCAGTGCAACTTGATTCTGTGTCATTGCTGCATCCACACGGCTTTTTGTGCTTGTCCTGTCTGTGAAAAGCTTGCTCGTTGTGGGAAAGAAGTGTTTTTTTTTTTTGTCGCATCACGTCTGGTCTAAATCTCTTCCAGGATGACTTACCGTCATGTACAATTAACCTCTCCATGTCTCACAGTTCTTTACATTTACATTTACATGTAAATGTATTCATTTTGCAGATGCATTTACCCAATGTAACTCACAGGGCCCTCTGAGCACCAGATGCGTTTGGTGCAATGAAGAAAAAGGAAAGGCAGTACAATGACAACAGTAACATCGTACAAAATGGCATACAACGTTTATAAAATGCTGTAATAACCTGATAGCTTAAGGCTGACTGAGAAGAGGCTCGTTATCCCTCTGATCTCCTCCAGGAACATCTAGAATCTGGGTGAAATTGCAGGAGAATTGCAGAAGATTGCAGGTTTCCAGGAACTCTCACACCCTCAGGGAATGTTTTTAGTCTAAATTGCTTGAGTAAACACCCAGCTGTTACAGAAAGGTAAATTGTGAGATTTTAGGTGATATGAGTCATTCTGGATGAGAGCAGTAGAAAGACATAAAGTCGCATTGGTTGTCAGTGAAGGTACCTGCCCCAGCACATACTGAGCCCTACGATCTGGATGTCACAGTTTCAAATCTAGCACACGTCATAAGGACTGGCTAGGCGCATTAATGATCTCTCCAGTCAACCTTTAATGTCCCTGCAGGCGAGCAGTGCAGTTGCGAGGGAAAGGCCACACCTCCAGTGGTGGATAAAGAAATAACTATACTCTCATTTTGATATCTATTTTGAATCAATTATACATATGATTTGTGTGTAATAGGTGCGTATAAAAAATGGTATATCTGCAAAAAAAAGTGGGTGTACGTCATATACGTGTATATCACCTACAATGCATTACTGCCCCCCTCCGATCGCCAGTGAACTTGGGTAACATGCACTGTGTAAAGGGACAGGTGGCTCAAAGGCGATTTGATTGGCAGATAACTTGGGTAACAACATGCTTAGTGTAAAGGAACAGGTAAATCAAAGCCGATTTGATAGGCAGAGAACTTGTATTACATGTGCTGTGTTAACGGACAGGTGGCTCAAAGGCAGTAGTGGGTTTTAGTGGGTGGGCCGCCGGGGCACTTGTCTCACCTGAAGTTTGATTGGCCCCTGTAAATGCCCCTCCACTCTACAGTAATTTTACGCTCTCACTCTGGATTGTAGGCACGTTACATTTCTTTGACCAAAGCTGTTATTTAGAAAGAACATGCAATCTTTTCGTGTATGTCGCCCGGGCAGTGGCAAAACGGTACAAGTACAGTAATAAATGTAACGCACCTGTGTTTTTCTGTTACAGTCGCAGCTCTACTTGTGCGCGTTCATTGACTACAATCACTGTTGTAACAGCTTAACGTACGTAGAATCACTGTATTCCGGACACTCTTTTTTCATTAATTCTATAAATAAAAACTTTGGTCATGTCCAATATATATGTATCAGTGTCTATCAAGCTAAGTAAAGTTAAGTAATGGTAATGTATTTGTTTAGTTACATTAGTGAACAAACATGAAAAGACAGGGAGACATTCAGAGCTTCTTCGTTAAGAGGAAGCCCAGCCAGCCAGACAGTGGTGGTCAGAGACCGGAGAGCTTTGATCAAAGTCCCATACATATTATTCAGGCTTATGAAAGTCAGGGTCAGAGCAACTCTTGTCAACCTTCACCAGGTTAGTATCAAATGGTCAGTTAGTCACGGGACTAGTTTTGAAATAGTCAATGGGTATTCGGTGGCAATAACCATGTATTTTAATAAATTTTACGTTGGTAATAATTTTACTACTATGTGGTCTCTTAATAAAAAAAGTTTTGTATGTTCTGATGAAGTAGACCTACTTGCATAACTTTTGATAGGATTGTCTTTTCTGTTGTACCTTGTAACTACACTAAAGTCAATTGCTTTTAAATTGAAATCATCACTGAGCCATTTGGTAAAGTATGTTGATTTTATATTATTTTGTTTACTGTATTCAGAGTACAGAATGACCTAAAAAATTATCTTGGCATTTCTAGTGAAGTGCTCTAACAAACTGAGCTTGTTTTAAAAAAGTACTGTATTGATGTTGAAGCTGCATCTAGGGAGACTTTTGACCAATTCCAATTCCTCCAAGCAGCTATTCAGCTTCATTGGAACCTGAAGTTAGGTGTGTGTGTGTGTGTGTGTGTGTGTGTGTGTGTGTGTGTGTGTGTGTGTGTGTGTGTGTGTGTGTGTGTGTG
>JAOVYW010073488.1:0-19928 GCA_025775045.1 Hiodon tergisus
CCTGGGGCTGGTGGGGTATTACCAGCGGTTCATTCCTCACTTTGCAACCCTAGCAGGCCCCCTCCACAACCTGACGCAGAAGGCTCTCCCAGAACGCATCACTTGGACCGAGGCCGCCGATGAAGCCTTCACCTTACCCCGTGGTTGCCACACACTGTTCATTTGGATTATTTACCTGTTTTTTTTTGCTTTTATGTTATTCCATAATTCCACAATGAATTACTGAGTTTTTCCATTGGTTTTTTTTCTATGTGTTTTAACTTTGATGTTTATATTATCCGGGATATATTCTTGCGTTTATATGACACTGGTTAATCCATTTTCAAGGATCACATCACTGTTCCTTGCATCACTGCATAATAATGGGCAAAAAAGTAAATGGATTGACAAATTTAACTAGCAGAGTCTTGATCTACATGAATAGTTCACTATCAGGTCCACATTCAAACCCATAATGAAAGATAATTTAATGCTAATTTATTATGGCTTTTGATTGTTTCTCTCAAAATGTGAATTGTACATGTACGCATTTTTTGTCTACATTTAGTATAAAATGGACTTGGATTTGGATACTTACCTTTTACAAACATAACATTTTCCTCAGCATGTCCATATCCCAGTTTACACATCATGCATGCTTTTCAACCAATTTCAACGTTTTATAGTTTTCAGAAGTATTAGAAAATAAGTTTAGTGGTTTGATATGTCTTTGAAAATAAGATTCAATTGTCCCACTCTTCATGGCTTTGAAAATTATTTTTGTTCCATGATATTTTCCATTGATTCCACTTGAATTTCTGCGTCTTCACATTCTGCAACCGTATCAAGTAGTTCTGCAAAAACAACAAGTTCCTCTTCTTCCACTCTGAATCCACTGTCCTTGGACCTTGATCTGCAAAACGGGATAGTTTAATGTCATAGTTTAGTCTGATGGGTGGAACAAAAACCAGCAAACACCCTGGTCCCTCAGTTATTTATATAATAAGCTAGCTGCATTTAAATAACAGCTGACATCTTAAACAAAAAAACCTTATATCAATGCAAGTTAAAACCGGCTTCATGCTAGAGCAACATTAGCCTTGTGGCTTCTAAGAGGTGCCCTTCTCCTTGGCCAATATAGTTCCTGCCTCCACTGTTCAGCTTCAAACAGTGTAAAAACAATCAGGTTACGATATCCACTTTCTCCACTTCCCCCAAAATGACAGACAGGGTGTCAAATATCTCATGATGAATGAGCATGCAAACATTCAGGTGACCTTGGAAAAAAAACAGATAACACAGGAAGACATATCCAATATACTTTAAAAAAATGTATTGAGTAAATTGTAATACATGATCAATAAATATTCAAAATGTAAAAATGCCATCTATGTGTACATTTCTCTGGTTTAGAGCAAAAATTGAGTGAGGACTCTGCCAGCCATTTCTGAAGAATGAAGTGAAAGGACATCATGAGATCAGAATACAGCGTAACGCATTAAGGTAATCATTGTCGCTTGCAAATTGCACAACATTGAAGAATTCATTTACTTTTGCCTCCTAAACAATATACATGTGATATGCATGGCCAGTTGGATTAGATTTCCCATTCAGAGTGAAAGGTATATCAAAAAAAGTTCCACAAAGAATAGCTGAAAATACAAAACATTTTGTGCATTTTTTTAAATGCAAGTCTCTGCTATTCTTTGCAGAATACTCCCATCTGCAGTTGGTCACCTCTGAAATAAAACTGGTTGCTCACACATGGACAGCTCATTCCTGAGCCCTTGTCCTCTGCATTTCTAGCTTCAGGTGCTGAATTCATTGTGCTACATTGGTTGCATTCCCATTCAATACTTATAGACACCAAGTGACGTTTAGTGACATTTTAATCAGTATGAAAAACAAACCTCCAATTAACTTTTTTTCTCTGCCAAAGGTACAATAAATTATTTGTCATCTAATATATGGTAATGAAGACAGTGTATTGCATTTGTTTTTAAATTTTAGCTTCAAAAGAGCCACCTGTTTGTGGGCACTGTTCAAGGATATGATGGCCATATGGGGGCAAATAAAACTATGATATAATGATAGTCTGGGACACACTACACCATAAAAGGTGGTGTTGCTTGTCAAGTCAACCTTAGTTCTGAACTGGATTTAATCACATGAATTGCATAGCAATAACAGTTTGCCCCTGGTGATCATTTTTACTAGGGGATGGAGTGGGTGGAAATCTAAAAATTGGGGATTGGAAAAAAGGGTTTTGACTGAAAAATAGATATTGACAATTTAGATATCTGCCCAGTCGCATAGCCATAAATCATTTTGTGCAATATGATAGCAGGAAACAGAATGGCACACCATTATTGACTGCTCTGTCTGGGACTTAAGTTTATCCATCCCCGGGTTTTGATGAACAGCGGTGCTCACCGATATTTTTCCCCAAGGACAAAGCATTGCCCTTAGGACTCCTAATTTCACAGTCAAATTATAATGACCAATCCTGTGGACCAGAACCGTATGCAGGGCCATGGTAAGAGCTGTCACCCATGTGCCATCTGCAGTGTGAAATGAGCGCTACACCACAGAACAAAAGGTTGCCATCCAATTCAGGGGTAGCATGCCTTGAAATACATCCCACCAACATGGGGAGGAAGAGGCTGGCATTTGCGGACGCAACGTTCGGTCAGCTCCAGAACTATCATAAACGTTAATGGTTAATGGCATGTGGACATGCGAGCTGGCACTGACACGTGTGTATATAGTCTGGAGACTGCAGGTGGGACACCGGGTGACCGGTCATTGGCATCAGGGGATGAACTGAGGCCCGTGGACCAAGTGCAGGGAGTGTTGAATAGGTTGCACACAACCTTTTAATATAGTTTGGGAAAGTGGACTTGGCTGGAGGCTAGAATGAGAAGGCCACTTAATTCATAACAGATTTCACTGGTGGACTCGGTGATCGCCCCCCTGGTGCCCCCGTGTTAGACAAAAAACGCAGCAAAAGTGCCCTCTTGGATGCCCCTATGGCAAATAAAACATGATTAAGTGCCCTCTTCGGTGGCCCAGTGTGCAAGAAAACGTGATAAAAGTGCCCTAATGGGCGCCCTTCCAATGGAAAAATTGTTATGCAGTGCCCTCTAGGGTGCCCCTAAGTGTGAGGAAATGTGGTAAAGTGCCCTCCAAGCTGCCCCTATGCGCAAAAAAAAGCGTGATGAAGTGTACTAGCGGGTGCCCTTCCAATGGCGATAAAGTGATGCAGTGCCATGTAGGCTGCCCTACCTGCTAGAAAATGTGTTTCCTCTACGTGCTCCTACATGGCACACGTTCCCTGTGTGTTTTTATTACAGAGGTGTAGTAGTTATACTTAAAATCTGAGTCATAACAAAACAATTTTAATCTTAACCAGGGTTTGGAACTGTTTCACCATAACTGCATCACTAATTTCTGCGCTCTGGTGCCCTTTTTATTTTTTTCACCCCTGCCCCTCAGTCCGCCACTGTCAGATTTAATCCAACCACAGGGTTGGCTTTTATACTGACATGGAATTGTGGATGTCAATGACATCGCACTATCATTAGCAAATTACCTGAAATGCAAAACAATTTAGAAATTTGGATAACAGAATCTTAAATGCTGAATCTTATCATGCTTACAGGATATCTTAATCGAATCAACTAGCAAACCCTCTCCTTCCCTTTCCATGGCAACTGTTCGTGGTTAAACTAAAATAAGTAAAATAAAATACAAATGTTTTTGCTGAATCCAGTTCATGTTAACTCCTACTCAAGACTGATAAAAAGAAATGTCAACCAAGAAAACTATTTCATGAATCAGTCTCTGTACCTGGCACTCTATACAGCACTCTGTCGGACAACCCGGACGATTGTTTTATATTCAATCAACCAGACATACCTACAGATCAAAAACCGACATTGAGGTGCCCCCCGAGAGTATTTTGTTTGTTTTTAACAGTTGGACGTAATTTAGCATCTCTCTAGCTGTACTTTTACAGAATGGTTCTTAATCACATGTGAGCTTTTAGCCACGTACAGTGTCAAGGCATTGCTTCCCACCTCCACAGTCAAGTGTATTTACAAAATATGTAGACTGCACACATCCCAGACTTAAATTAATCACTTTACCGACATTTTGTCTGCGACTGAAACATCAGCCATAGGATAACTTTGCACTATAAAAACAAACTTGTTCAGCAAACTCGCTTTTAACTCTGAGCACTGAGCCCCCACTCCCCTCGTAATCAAAGTGTCGTCTCCTCTGCTGCCGTGCTGGGTTTCATGAAAACAACCTGACAGAAACAAAGCTTCTAATCTTGCTGTGAAATACAGAACACAGATGGTGAGGCGGAGCGTGCGCAAGCCACAACTAGAAACACAACTAGAATCAGGCGAACCGCCCAGTTTGTGGCCCACCCCAATACAAGTTAACTTCATAAATAGGCTTACTGACGTTTCTGTTGAATTTTTTAAAATTCCTCTTTTTCCCAGGGTATAGTCATAATGTATAGTGTAATCTCCAGCATTCATCGTCCGTTTAAAATTGATGTGCCAGTGGTTCCCTACGGAACTCCAAAACAAATTTTTAAGTCAAAAATTAAAAAAATATGTGGAAGGGGGAAAAATGAATTAAAGATTGAAATCAAAAGTTTTAGGTGGTGCCGTAACCTCGAGCACAGTAGGCGCAGTGGTAAGCCGTTGCACATGCGTGGGTGGGCGATAGAGCGCCTCGTCGCACACTGCCGGAACGGCTGAATCAGCGTTTCACAACAAAACAAACGGCAAACCTTACGCTGTGAAGAAATGTGCGTCCCCACCTGCTTATTTTCTGAGACTAATAACTTGAGCAAGGTTGGCTTTATGTCCTACTTTCCATGCCGGTAATGAACAATAACTCTCCAACAGTAGCTGGAGAAAGTTTAATTTAGCTTGCTGCCTTTAAAAAAGAACCATTCATACTGAGGAATATGAAATCGGGGAAAACAATCCCTCCAGGACGTCTTGAGCGTTGCGTCACTACGTGTTGTGAATTATTGATTTTTTTTTAGATACGTTTGTCCAAATTTCTGATGCTTTGCTGACATTTTAAAGGACACGTTCCCCCTTCATAGCGTATAGAATGTTACAAAAATATTGTTTTTCCTTTTTTCAGTGATTTATTTCGTAACATTGTTCAGTTTACTTTTATAGAAAAGATTGTGCGTACCTACCGGTAGACAGGCTTTGAAATGGAATGTTTTACACAAAATATAAAATCTGCCCCTACACCATGTGACCAGTCAAAGACCAAATATATTAAAGGAATAGAGAAGAAGTAGAGATGAAATTTCTGGGGTTTTATTTCTCTTTAACTTGAAAACCTTAACATAATTAATATTAATTCAATACGTCTATTTCTAAGAAACTAGGTCGTTGTATTATCTGGTGAACACTTCCCACCGTTTCCTGCTATAATGATCAGAGATTACAACGTCTAATGGCGTCAAATACGTCTATATAGTCCACATTAAAGTAAATAAATCAAATGAATGAATAAATCAATTTGAAATGGCTGCTGCAAATCATGCAACTACGTCCAGAAGTATGGATGACCTCCTTTAATAGCCTGCCTTTGAGCTATTGGTTCTTAAACGCCTCCCTAACTGCTGGATGAAGAAGAGGCATTTCTCTCTTGAAGGCACCATGAATCCACAAACGCCCCGAAACTCGATGGGGTTACTGCTCGCCGGGAGCCGAGAGAACTCACCGCCAACCTGACCACCACTTGGGGAATTCCGGTCATAGTTTGCTAGTGATTAAAATTCAGACCCACACCCCTTCACCGGCTGGAACCACTGGTAAATGGCTTTAAAGAATTGTTGAGGAAAAAAAAGGGGGAAAAAATGTTTTTCAGCCCTTGGAGGAATATTTAGGTCTAATCCTGCACATAAAAGTGTTCAGTTGTCACAAATGCTTGGCCGTTGCATGAAACGAACAGAATTTTTAAACTTTATGAAAATTTGAATTGTTAATGCCATAGCAAAAAAGGGATTAATAATAAACAATTAATAACAATTAATTTAAGACAGGTTTATTTATAACACAATACAAGTCGACAGTGGCAGAGATCCAGAAATATAGCAAGAATTATATTAATTATAATATAATTATAAAAACAAAGAGTAGCTTATTAAGTTGAGGCCCAGCTGGTGGAAAACAACAGAAACAGGTCTCCGAGTATGAAACCACAAACCAAAGGGGATGCATCAAACTAAACAATGCTCTAACTGGAGTCGATTTCTATCAGGTCAGCAGATCACCTATCTGTGCCCAAAAGGTGGGCATGTGATTGTGCTTGTTGCGGTCGTATCTGGACCAAAGAGTTGACATTGACCCTGTTTACTGAAGCCCAGATAAAAATGTGTTTGATGGTTGCTGCATGTAAAGCATTTTTTTTTTTTTTGGAGTTGTCATTAGGACTAGATAATGCCACAGGGTTAACATCTGGCGGTAATACTATATAAGCAATATTTCATAATCTAAATAGTTGTACAGTAGCACTCAACATCAAGCTTTCTTGCTGCTGTGAGTGTGTGTATGTGCACATATATGATTATAGACACAAATCCATCCTAGTCTCATCAGATTCCATCTGGACTAAAACCATAACATTGCATTATTTAAAGGTTTATGAAGAAAAAATGCGAATGTGGGCCATGCGAATGTGAGCATCGATGAAATGACTGAACGCAAATCACGTTGTATTTCACCAATCATTTTAATTCTGCTTGACATGCTTTCTTAAAAGACCTTGAAAGTTACCAGTACCTATGCTCTTCCTCCTGCATTATTCAAGATCTCTGCTGGTGTGAGAAGAAAAGAAGAGCCTCTCCAGTGTATCCCATTTCAGGGAAAAGACGTGAATGTAAATCTGGTCGGTTGACCAGGTGTTTAGCAAGAAGGCACTATAAATATCCTAAACCTCTGTGCTTTTCGTTGCCCGTAACCGGGAACGATTCCTCGTCCTCATGAATAAATCATGCCATAACCGGCTCCCTTCTTCATTAAGCCCCTCATGCAGCACATAACTTTACTCTAATGTTGCTTCGGCTGTCAGGTCCCGTTAGTGATCTGACGGTCGACCTTACGGATGACATTACGATGCAGCGATGATTAAAGCCCGGTTCTGCATCGGGCGGTGCTTGGTTGGGGGTGTTGGGGGGCACGCAGATCCATTCCGTGATTTACGCAGCAAGCCCTTTTCCAATTATGCTTGGGATGGTGTCTCGGCTGACATTTATCCAAACGTAAAAGGCTTGTACACGCCCTCTCAGAAGGACAGCAGGGGAATGAGAATGTCCTGTCAGAGACAAAAAACAGCATCGAACAGAGATAGACGTCCTCTTCTACAGGACGGTGAAGCCTGAAAAGGCAAGCAGACAGGAGGCGAAATTCAAACACAGATTCAGAGAGCGGCCCAATCGTCACCTTTCCTGTTTCCACAGAGGGATTTACTCTGGCGGTTTTACTTACGTGATGCATTTCTGAACCACAAACATCCATTTTAAGATGTTAATTCCTTACACTGCAATGTCGTCTGTGGTTGAGGGATGGATACGGCTTCGGGTAATATGACTCCTGAAATTTGAGCAGCAAGTCGGCTGATTTGTCATGAACACAGATTTGTCATGGACACTGTTTTGTCATGAACACTGATTTGTCATGAACACTGTTTTGTCATGAACACTGATTTGTCATGAACACTGTTTTGTCATGAACACTGTTTTGTCATGCCGTTCAGGGAAATGAACAATGAAACAACTAATGTATAGCCATCAGTCAGCAATCATGCCCTGCAGCAACGAGCTTCAAACGTAATTTAGAACTGAGAAAGATGGTTTTGACTGAGGGGTAGCACTGGCAGAAAAATCAATGTGGTAACCATTGCTCTGTGGCCCTCTCTGGTGGTGGGTTGTGACATTTAGCCCATTTAGCCCGATTTGGCAGCGCTCTTTTCGCCCCCCAGATGTCATGCAAATGTCGGCCGCCGTGTTCGAATCTGCTTCTAGTGCTTCAGCCACCGTGCTCAAACCCACTTCCAGCGCCTCTGGTGGGCTGCCATCTGGTCCTGGTGTCTTATGGCCCGGTTCTGCTTTTTCTGCGTCATTTAAAAGAAATAAACCTCAATGCCCTCTCTGCCTGAGCTACTGTTGTGTTTAGCATGCCTGGTCTCTCTGGGTTGTTGTTTTTTGTGTGTGAGCTATTCAGTCCTTTTGTTTAGTTTTTTTCTTGGCTCTCATTCGGTTCTTTCCTAACGGCTGTTCCTCCCAGGAAAAACTATTGTGTGATATTATATGATTCTTCTATATCGGAACTATCCATTTTAGTTAATTAAAGATAAATACTTGCATTATCCCTGCATAGGTTCAACAGCACTGTTGCTGTTAACAGTTGGGAACGTAAGCTGTTTTTGTGCCCTCCTGCTTTCAAAACAAGCAAGACCTGTGTCTACCTTCACAAAGCTTATCTTTAAATCAGAAAAGCAATCGCTGCTGATCCTTTCACATGTATGAATGTCTTAAAATATGATGTGCTTTAGCAACCAATACAATAAGAGAGGACCTACTAGAATTGAGAAAGTGATCCAATCTAACAAAGATGTCTATCCTCTTTGTTCAGATAAATCAATAAATACACAGATAGAAATAAGCTTGGCTTCCCAGGCCTGCACAGTGGAGCCATTTTGTTGAACCCGAGCCCAACGGCTTACAGCGAGGCAGCTTGGGAACCAATGGTAGCGAATAACCACCAGCCCCTTTTAATGTTTCATTGGTATGATGGATATATATATATTTTATTTACTCAGCACAGAGAGCTTAAAAGACAGAAAGAGAATAGGAAATCAAACTGTCAGAAAGCATAACACCTAGTATAAATGTAAAGCTACTTGAATGCAGACACCCTAAGAAATAAAGGTGTAGAACTCACAAAAAGGCAGCATCAATAAGGCCAACAGTATCCCTATATTCTCCTGTGACTTTCAGCAGAGAGTTTTCTTTCGCTCTCTCCAAGCAGAGAATATTTTTGCACAGGTGGGGCACTAACCCAGAATATATGCTCCGGTCTGCAGCTCCTCAGGTAGTATCAAAGAACAAATATTGACCAAAATGTATCAGGATGATCTGTCTAGGCTGAGATAACAAGAACGAATGCATAGAAGTTTTCAGTTTTCTGAAGACTTCAGTTTTAAATAAAAATATAAGACACAAGGAATCACAGCCATGCCAATAACCACAATATGGGATAGGGAGAATCTGAATTGCTTTGGTAAATATCCAGCTGTACAAGTGGATGAATGTAGAAATTATTTGTTTTTATGATGAACTTCACATTATTATTATTAAAGGGATAAGAAAGCTGGATGTTACTGCCTCATAACAGCAGGATTGAAACATAAACTGACCAATAGAAAAATTGGAACGGAAGTATCCATTTCAGTTAACATAAATACTTGCATTATCCCTGCATAGGTTCAACAGCACCATTTAACAGTTGGGAACGTAAGCTGAAATTGGTTGAAAATTGCCGTTTTGTGCCATCCTGCTTTCAAAACAAGCAAAACCTGTGTCTACCTTCACACACTGAGATTTAGATTTATAAAAGTTGCAAACATTATCTCAAATTTCATTAGCACGTGTGCGATAGGGCTTAATTTGGGCCAACCCATAATCAAATACAATAATAGCAGTTTAATCATTTAAAGCGTAGCTGTAATTTTTCATCTAATTAACATTTCTAACTGTACTTTTATACATTAATTGTAATACATAATAATCTAATAAATGTTATAAATGTATTGCCATTAAAGAGAATAAAACAGCTCAAGTATAGGTATACAGTGCCTATAAAAAGTATTCATCCCCCTTGGATGTTTTTTAAATATTGAAACAGTGATCAAGAGATAAAAATCACTGATCATAATAAAGTCAAAATACATTTCTACCAATTAGTCTAAATTTATAACAAATATTAAACACAATATAATTGGCTGCATAAGTATTCACCCCTTTCAGTCAGTATTTAGTAGATGCACCTTTGGCAGCCATTACAGCCTTGAGCCTATGTGGATAGCTTGTAAGTCCTTTACAGGAGTCATAGGTCTCTTGTTGTCCACCCTCACTAGTTCCAGGCCATCCTCACTTGCACGGTCACTCAGTTTTTGAGGACGCTCTGCTCAGATTTACTGTTGTGCCATACTTTTTCCATTTAGTAATTTTTGACATCACAGTACTCCAATGGGTATTCAGGGACTTGAAAATTTTCTTCAATCCAACCCCTTATTTATTTTTATGAATTACCTTTTCACAGATCTGCTTTGAGTGTTATTTTGTCTTTTTTTCCCTCAAGATACTGACACCAGTAAGTGGATCTTCCAGAGACAGGTGTATTTATAATCACTTTGACTGTGCACAGGTGATCTCCATTTAATTAACTGAACTCATTCTAAAACCAGTTTGTTGCACAGTGATGATTTAGCTGAGTTGCATTAAAGGGGGTGAATAGTTATGCAACCAATTATTTTCTGTTTAATGTTTGTTATACATTTAGATATGACTTTGATATGAAGGAGTCTTTTTCTTTTGATTAGTGTCAAAAAGATCAAATGAAGTTCACTATGACTCATTAAAAACATAAAATATAAAAAAATCCAAGGGGGGTGAATACTTTTTATAGGCACTGTATAAACACAGGTAAACACAAACACAGTAAAATACCCCTTAGCTGGATATTTATAAATACAAAACAATTTATTCAACTGCAATGACAGTCAGAATCCCAAAAACACAGACTTAATTTCGGGGTATGGATGTGGTTTGAGCAGATTTGATGAGTAATATATTTTATAAGAATTTGGGTCCTGGTATTAGTTATGTTTTATTTTACAATAGTCTCTAACCAAGACAAGGCAACATCTGAATACGATCCGAGAGATTGGTTTAAGGCTGAAGAACCAATGGTTGGTGAGGCCTTAACCAATGACTGGCGCCCACAAGACATCCCAGTGGGAGAGGCCTACCCTAGATTCCCACACAAAGAGCGATCGACCTCATGACTGCTTTAACTGTCCCACAGTCATCTGTGAAATTACATCAGGGTATTTTGGGGGTTTAATTGTCCACTGAACAGACAGGTTCATGTCATGCATTATTAAACCTGGTGGGGTGGGCAGAATTGTCCCTGTCCTACTGGCCCATTGCGCACGAAGCTCAGTGATGGATGAGTGCCTCACCAGTCATACTTGCCGTCTGCTGTGGTGGCACCTTGTCCCGGTCACATCACATGACATCACATAGCTATTAATGGCCCTGGTGGGACTCAGCCTGTCAGGTATTAACCCATCATCTGCATCTATCGCCACATTCTGACACTTATTGCAATTGCGGCACTTTATTTAGCTTGGTTGCAAATGTTGCCAGCTTCAATTATGCAGCGCTGCTCACTTGTTGGCTGCAGGCTGAGCTTTGTGCATGTGGCTGCATTTTGAAATGCCTGCTCTGGGGGATGCGAGGGAGGAGTGGGAGGTGTCTTGGAAGAGGATGACTATACATCATTGAGAGGATCCAAAACATGGCTGTGTGTCTAATTGGTGGACCGTTCCATGGTTTACTCAGTTGTCATCAATTACCATAACATCGTAATGACTGCAAGAATTTCTGATACTGTCAGGCAGTAGATTCGCCACTGACTCAGATGGGGCATCGCAAGGTTTGACGTTGAATTCCAGTAAGGCTGAAGTTAGGCCAAGAATTTCAGATTATAATATTTACAAAAAGAAAATAAAAACTCATTTCCAGGCCAGATTTTGCAGGCATATTGTACTTAACTCAGGTAACACGGTTCCATAGACTACGGAGTAAGCTCAGGCCTATTCTTCAGGTCCGTGCCCTTGAATGCCATGTGAGCTCCAAAGAAGAAAGAGATTTGCAACAAGCAGGCCCACTACTGCAAGATAATACTCCCTACAGAATGTCTGCCAATGATCGATACCTTCCTCTGCCCTAACCAGAGCTGCATTAAGCTCTCTCTGGGCCGAGGCACAGCAGGCTCTTTGACACGGAAGTGGTTTCTTCGATCGGGCGGCTGGCTCTGACTGAGGATGATTCCCCATCGAATGACACTTGAGGAGGCATTTCTTAACTCACATTAAATCCTACTGAGAGTATGGCCAACGATTCCTGATGGCTGGAGTATTGCTTCCTTGTTAATCTAGGCCAAGGGTACTCAATGCTGGTTTTTAAGCACCGCAGTGTCGGTTTTCGGTTTGCCTCGCCTCTTGATCTTTTCGCTGAAATCATTCATTGGATTAGAAATAATCTCCTTCTAGTGATTTCGGGTGTTAATCAGATGCCAAATAGGAGCTTGAAAAAACCAAAGACAACACATCCCTCTTGGAATGCCTGATCTAGGCACTGTGCACTGTGTCAAACCCAGGGCTGTCTAGCAATCCCCAGCATCTTTTGAATTGATTCAACAATGGCACTGGAATCATAAGGAGACTTGAGGAGCAATGTTACCATTCCCAGCCATCAGTACCCAAAATAACAAGAAAAAACAGCAGCGGTGTGACAGTACCTGCAGGTGGGAAAAATCCATGACTGTTTCACCCGAGGGCAAACAGCATGTGCTTTAGGCTAGAATTTAAATACAAAGCATGAGGGGAACTCATTAATTAGCCTTGTTTATAGGAGGTCACTGCCTCCAATGGAAGTGCAAGTAGCAAGGGTACCCAGTCCAAACAGGCCAACTGTTCAGGTAAACGTTCCAATATGCTTGTTGGCATACGTCGTCCCACACACTGCTTACAAAACAGGGTTGCCAGGAGTGCTGCTCATTAATATTCCTCGACAATACAATTAATTACTTAGTTTCCTTTCCACCCCCCTTGCCAGACCCTTAATTCCACATGGGAGACAGGAGAGCGTCCATTTTTACACTGTGCATTAATTCTTGTAACCACGGGTGCCGTTATGGGGTTTACTGGAGGGGAGACACATACATCATGGCTCAGCAGAACTCTGTGAACACTGGAAAAAAAAAACATCTAGGTGTATTAGCCTGTGTAAATGAGCTCACAGGGGGTAGGAATGGACTGAACTAGTGACTGTATTTCTAATTCTGGGGAAGTGAAAGCAGGTGTTAGTGATCAGGACAATTAACCTTGACCGTATCAATATAGATGGAACGCACATAAGCCGAGCACCATGGATCATGGAAACAGCAATATGTGCTGTGAGTCACACTGCCGAAGAAATGAAACAGCCGCTTCCCTGCTCTTTGACTCCCTTTGAATGCAAACTGTGACATGTAACATCACACATGCATTTTTAACGATCTGCTTATTTCCATTGGACAAGTTGTCAGTTTCTTCATTAGCGAACGCTTCTTTAGATCCACTGATATTTCACAAGCCTCTCTAAAAAATAAGCACACACAGACACAGAAACAAAGCATTCAGCTGAAAACCGCCCTTTAGTCTGAAAACCCTACCTGCAACTTGGTCTGGAAACCAGTGAGTACTGTTTTACTGGCTGCTCTCTTTTGCATGACAGTCATCATGATTTCCAGTGTCTTGTGCAACACAAAAGCTGTCAGTTTTATCGGCAGTTACCGTGTGGTTGAAGATGTGTGTGTCCTTATTGTGGGGAACTGGTGCCATCTCCTGTCTCCAAGCATCCAGCATTTCAAGGAGATAAAATTGGTTAAATTTCTCACATACTCCCAGGTGCATTTCCTGGAACTATCCTAGAAAATGCAAAACAGTTGTTTTGGCAATAACAGCAGAATTGATTTTCTTTATGTTTCAATGTTTTAAAAAAAATACTGGGAATAGTGGCAATGTTGTGTGACATACAAAATGTATTTTTGTGTGACATACAAAATGTGACATACACTGTTCAGTAGGTTTGAATTTTACATCATGTTAACGGTATCAAGGGTAAAGGGGTCTGGTTACTCGACAACTTAATAACTTATCAATTAAGTAGTCTACCCACATATTACACTTCTGAAACGCCTGCCAAAGAATCAAAACCCAATGGGAATATCAGAATACAATGTGCCTGCTTGTCTGATCAGTCGTGTATCCAAGGGGAAAAGATTACTGTAAAATGTTTTTTTGTTTTTTTTATGGTAAAAATATAAAAGATTTATTACACATTAAAACACTAAAACATCCCAAAGCCCATGGGACCTGTCATGCTGGCCAGCACTGAGAAGGATCAGCCAAATGTGGATGGTAAGTTTTAAAGTACTTAACCACCAAAATCTGATAAAGGAAGACAAAACGATTCTAAGTTGATTTATTGGGTTTACAACCTCTTAAAATCACAATCATTATTGCCTCCCTGTCCAAAGCCCTGTATTTATTGTGACCCCCATAAGTCATAATAATTTTTATACGCATGCACCCTCATTATTAATTTGCAAATATGCAGCTCCTAAGTAATTGTTCGCAAATAATTATTTTGCACAAGCAGGCATAACTCCCTAAAACCATGGCCTTCTGTAGCCCCCTGAGGACAAATACACTATCAGGAACCACAGTAATACGCAGATGCTTTCCGAATGAAAGTCTTAAAGGTCACATCAGAGGGTTCTTACAGTTCCTCTTCAAGGTGAACTTATGCATGGATGGCACCAACCGTCCCACAGTGGAACACAGCCTCCAACCACAGCCCCCTGTCCCGACAACAAGCTCCCCTGAGTTTATCCGTAGCGCACTGCTGCTCAAACCACATCCATACCCCATACCTGAAAGTATGGATCTCCACATCACACAGTGGGAAGCGTAAGTGGAATCCACATCCCCCAGTTCCACTTCCCCACCAGCCCAAAGAGCAAAACTCCTTACACCCTCCTCTTGTGTGAGGAAAAAGCTCAGTTTCTGCTCCATTTTATAATTTCATACACATTATACACATTTTTATACACCAAGTTTCTTCTTAGGTGAGCCCAATTTGGCAACCCCAAACTGGTCCATATTGGTTTTTAATTACCTCCAAAGTCATATTAAATTCAGGTTGACGATGAATAGTTCTTATTTTTTCCCAGGTTCTTGGTTATAGACGAGACAAACCTCAAAACCCAAAATGATAGTCCACTGAGCACTCCCCAGCTGAGCAACAACACCCCTGTGGACCAATCCCCTTCTTTCCCACATGCCCATTTAATCTCCAAAAGCCGCAAACAAGTTGCGTTGATAACAGAAATGTATCCGCCACACGTCAAGGTGTGTCACCCCCTATTGTTAGAGATTTAAACTACAGCCCTTGGCAGACACCATGGCCAGTTTTTCATATCCCTCCTCCTGCTTTCCAACAACCACACAATAAATCAGTACTAAGTTAGTGTGACGGGTGAGTGATTCACCATCCTCCTCTACCGCTTTGAGCAGTCCCTTCAACGATTTGTTTTCCAGAGTGAGTGTGACATCTCATAGGTCAATTTCAATTTTCATTTAATTTAATTTCTTAAATTTTCGTTAACAACTTAATCAAATTAAGGGTTGCAGCACACCCCAGTGACCCAAGCTGGATTCGGACCCTTCTGCGAGGCACCACTATTTAAAAAGTTCTCTTTAACAAACACAACTGTAAAATACCACATTGACATTGGAGAGGATTATCCTAGAAACACACCATCTGAATGCCCTCTTCAGATGTTTCCGGCCCTCCCTATCGGTCTTTATTCCATTGTAGCCATATGTAAAACCATGTGCACAGATTAACACAATGGGCAGGGCAATGGAGCAGGTAGAGTATGTAGATTATTCAGTTTGCCTCGAGAGATAGGGTGCCAGTGGTGGCTGGAGAGGAATTGCGAACACTTTGGTTTTGTTAACAAGATATTCTGGGTGACAGTATAAAGCTTGTTACATTGCCTTAAGTACTCAGAGTGCAGATGCTCTTGTCCAGTATAACTAGCATAATTCATATTTTACGAACTGGATTTTTACTGAAGCAATTCCCACTGATTTTTTCTTAAAGCTGGAACACAATTATCTTCTGTAGTCATTCAAACAGGCAGTTCTGCCTCCAGTACTCCTACATGTCCCAATGATGCCGAAGGCATGAATTACATTTTTAAAGAGTAACTGTACTGGTTTTCATATTTGGTCTTTTAATGTTAATTTATCCTAAAATAAATGGGAAGAAATCATATTATATTATATTATTTTATATATATATATAGATATTCATCATGGACACATCACTTTATATGATAAAACTGCAATCAGTACAATGCCTCTTCAGGCAGCTATCTCCTGTTAAACCGGAAAACCTGATGTCATAAAAACACATACATTAAATGGCCCGTACCATGCAAAATAGATTTTTAAGGATAAAGAACATTAAACAAACAAAAAAAACGTGTAAATCCCATAATTGTCATTAATATGAAGTTATGATATATATATATATATATATATAGAAGGGCTTGTAATGATTAAAAAACTAACTAATTTATTAATTAATTAACTAATTAATTAACTAATTAAACAATATTCCATTTAAAAAGCAACGTGTTATGTTATAGAAATACTGTGTTTTATCGTAATGGAAAGAAACACAAAATAACCTGTATCAGAAAGTTCGCTATTGCGTTTGTTAGCTTACTGCTCGTTGACTTCCCCCATTTGCCTCCTGTGCACGACCCCTAAAAGAGTAGGCTGCTGCAGTCCTGCATTGCTAGCCCTCTCACTGCTGCTGCCGGCGTCAACTCTTTTTTTTTTTTGCTTGTAAATGATACTTCAGACTCGACGTACTTCGGTGATACACAAATTCACCCTTACAGTAGCTGCAAATAACTTTGCTTTTATCCAAAGACCCATCTGTAAGAGTTTTGAAATAACCATGGCCGTTTAAAAGCCCTTTAGCAGCTTTCTCCGTCATTCAGGCTTATTTAATCAGCAAAGCTATATCTAAATTCAAGCAGTCGATTGACAAACAAGAGCGAGAGAAACCACTAACCGACAGAGGGAGTCCTGCCTTATATCAAGAAAATGCGATAATTATTATGAAAAAAAATATAACATGGTGCTGGAATACAACTGAAAAAATACGTAGAATTATTCGCTCTGTACACACACTTTAAAAAAAAAAATTTTTAAACAATGTTTTCACCCCTTTTGTTCACTAAATATTAAATATATGCTTTATATTTGATTACACGCCTAAGTAAATCACTTAACGCACCACACGAATGGCATACGTTCGAAAATCACTATGTAAAACGGGTATATTTCCAAATATGTCTCTACATATGAATGTGTTCATCGGTATTCTGGTCTTCTGGAATCCACAACAGAACAGCCACAACGGAAAGAGCCTTATTCACATCACACAGACGGAATACACAAATTCGAGTGCCAGAACTGAGGTCTCCAAAAATACATTTTGTAATTGATGCGGTCCCCTCCACGCAAACATCTCCCCTGGGATACTGAATAGTCTCCAAAGAGACTCTACGTCATGTGATGTTACTTTGTGAAAGCGTGAGATGTGACATAGTATGTATTAGTGCACACTCAAAATGTGGACAACATACGGAAATATAATATGAATTAAGCTCGTCTCAAAGCCCAATTACAGCATTCAGTGCACTCGGGGTCCGAAAAACTGAAGGAGCACCAAAATAGATTCGATCGTGTCACAGCATTGTTTTGACGTGGAACCGGCAGTGAGAATGGGCAATCGCATATTAGATCTGTTTCTAGGAAGCCCACTTTCGCAGCCATTCGTTTAGATAGACAACAGCCGTCTGATGAGTTCTCGCTGGAGTCCTTACTCGCAGTTTCAAGACGATATTCATCCTAAAATGCCAGTGCGGAACGGGTATAACCTTGTGGACGATTTCGCAGATTCGCGAGTACCTCTTCATAACGAAGAGGCGTATCAAAATGGAATTAATTTTCAAGCAAAGGTGAGAATTTACTAATTGTAAACCTTTACGGCAGTAGAATAAGACGCCTTCTTTCTATTCTAACTGTCTCTCCCCAATGGCGGAGCTCCAAAATCACGATTTATCTGATGACCTAAAGGCGTGCTTTTTATAGTGTATCCGAAAGTGACCGCCTTTTAATTAAGATTAGGCGGCGGGATATTAGAGTATACTGGTTAATGTAATGGACAGTTCTCGTGTTTACCTCGACCCAGTGCGGCGTTTAACAACGAAATCAGAACTAATCAGGTTTTGCGATTGCGCACCGAATTGGATTTCAAAATGCTTGGAAATAACTTATTGATATATAGTTAATATTCTCTATGGTTGAAGCTTCTGTTTCCAAACAGACGACATTTTCCAAGAAGTATTGTATAAATATAAATATAGATATATAAATTGATCTTAATCCATTTATGTTTATTATACTATTATTATATTATATTGTTATACTATTTTGTGTTTTGCATAATTTTTCAGATATAATTTTAGCATCTAGATCTTTTAAGATCTATTCTTATCACGTCTACAATGTGAATTTTGGATGTGGAATTCATGATTTTGAACCCTATCTGACCCCTCTTTATATAGCATGCGTATTTGTATTATGTTCTGCTAAAACACAAGTAGTATACTAGTCCTAGAAAACCTCCATCGAGGATTGTTTCGTTCCATTTGTAAAAAACTGTCAAACTAGATATTGCCACAAACTAGATTAATTGATTTAGGCCAGGGCAATACTTTGTGGATTATAGTGCTTAGCTGATAACCTGCCCAGCTAAAGTGGTCCTCCAGGAGCAGTACAGGGAACCACTGTGCTGAAGTATAGACTTTAGTCAACAAAAGGAACAAACATTGCAAAGCTTCTTACCATAGCGATTGGTACAAATAAAGTAATCCAGATTTTGTGGCTACCAAAAGAAGTGCCCTAAGTTCTGCATCCAGAAAACAGGGTCATTGCATGCTCTTGAACAGAAAGACAGGGGTTGCACAAGTTGCAGAACTCCGAGGAGGGGTTTTCTTTGGTGCAGAGTGCATCAAGCTGGATAACCGATCTAAATGCACATCTGATACTGTGAAGAAGAAGCTGCCAAGCAAGTCTCAGGCTCTACCCACACACTTTCCCTCTGGAACATGTCAATCTCCTCTGTTTCAAAGTGATGCTATTTTTATTTGGGGGAGAACGTTTTGTTGAATTTGTGATGCATCACTGCTTTGCTACTTGCTAGGAGTAGTGCAACTCCTGTGTTCTTTCTGTGTTTTAATGTAGTTTCTTGTTTGTGGTTTGAAGCAGATGGCAACTAAGGGCAGAAAGTTATTATGGAACAAAGCTATGCAACATTATTTTGCAAATAAAACAATGTGACCCCTAACAACAAGTAAATATTTGCTCAAAATACTTGAATGGTGCAAAACATTTAATCATTGTGTCAAGTCTCGAAATTTGACACTATTAGCCAGCAAGGAGCAGTATGTTTTGCTCCCAACGTTGCCTTCATTCAAATCTAATGTATGCTGTTTTACACTTGACCAAGGGTATTCAACCCTTGTCCTTGTGGGTTGAAATCATTATTTGGATGTGAATCAGATGGTAATTAATGAAGTAGGAATAAAACCTGTGGATGCAGAGGCCCATGAAGACCAGGATTCAATACCCCTGACTTTGAGGATTCACATTTAGAAACTTGGAAACTTGCATCACATACAGGAGCGCTGAATAGGGTCTTAGCTTCTCATCAACTACAGTGCCGTGAAAAAGTATTTGCCCCCTTCCTGATTTCTTCGTTTTTTGCATATTTGTCACACTTAAATGTTGCAGATCATCAAACAGATTTTAATATTAGACAAAGAAAACCTTAGGAAATACAAAATACAGTTTTTAAATGATGATTTCATTTATTAAGGGAAAAAAGCTATCCAAACCTACCTGGCCCTATGTGAAAAAGTAAT